>APFE030366614.1:83924-124652 GCA_000404065.3 Pinus taeda
TGAGCTCGACCCCTAGAGGCAAGGGAAGAGGTTGGCTTGCCTATATTATGTATTTTCTTAGTCATTTTGAGAGGTTGGAAGGTTGGACTCTTGAGGGAGAAGCTATCATTGTATTATTTCACTGTATCTCTGCAATTTTTGGCTAAGGAAGACCAGGGTTTTGCAGTCCTTTTTGGGATTCTTGTGGTTACATGTATTGATGGTGTGTTTCTCTATGTACCTGTAAGTGTGTTATGTGAATCATTTCCTTTCTTTTCCTTCTGCACATTAAGCAAACGAAGTGTTAAAGTAAGAATTCATGACTGTCATGCTCTGCTTTTAAGTTTGTTTAATTTCAATGTTTTCTACTGTTTAAGGAGAATTCAAAGTTATTGTTTGCTCTCCTTAACTCATCACCTGTCATTCCTAATCATCCACCTCAATCAAAGGCATCAATATTGTCTCCTACCTCGCCCCAAAGAACCCCCTGCAGAAACTGTGTCCAATCCCCGCACCCAAAATTGCCATCCCCTCAATTTGCCACCAAAAACCCGAAAACCCCAAATCAACCCTTTTGATCAGTTTACTAGCCTAAAATCAGTGTTACCCTATTGGTCATCTCATCCATTGAAGATTTTACTGAGATAAACCGGAGAGAGCCTTCTCCTGCCCCGTAGGGCTAGCTACGAGGCTAAATGGTTTGATGTTTCCTTGAGGTTTGCCTTTTTCAGCCTGAGGTGAAATTTCAAGAACTAACAGAACATACTTACTAGTATTCTCTAACGAGGTTTTACCCACCCTTCCTTTGAATTGGTTGTTAGTCCTGTCGTTAGTGACATATGGTGGTTTGTGAATTTTATATTTTTGCTTGATAATTATGGCTGCATGTCTGGCCTCCTCAATCGTTTTAGGTTTATGCAATTTTAATTCTTCGCGGATATAATCTTTAAAGCCAAAACAGTACATTTTTAGCAGCTCCTCATCTGAAAACCCTCTTTGCCTTACTGCTAACACTTCCCAATCGTGAGTGTATTCACTCACTGATCCTTTATGCTTCAGGTGAACAAATCTCTCATAGACATCATCCTCCTCTTCATCATGAAACCTTTTTAACATAGCGCTTTTAAGGTTTTGCCAATTGAATGAGCAACCCGTGCATTTAGATGACCACCACAAAAACCAATCGTACACTTCTACTTCTAAGTAATTGGATGCAGTAATGATTTTTTCTTGTTCACTAAGCGAAGTGTTTGCTAAAAAAATTGCATCCATCTTATTTACCCATACGACGGCACCTTTAAAGTTCTTTCCATCATACTTCAGTAATTCATTTTTTATTTTAAGATGGTTCATTCCGGGAGAATGAATATAATATTGGCTCCATTCGAAGTGAATTTGGGGTATTTTTTTCTTCTCACACCTCGTGAAGCCCTATTTTAAGGAAGTCTCCCCTTCTGGAGTTTTGGGACTTTGTGTCGCTGAAGGTGGATCAGTCTCTCCAGAGTGTCAATTCATTAGGATTTTTAAGAAGGAGATCTCGTTGGCCATCTGGTCCTGCTTACTAATTGACTTTTAGATGTTATCCATGTGTTTACATAGATTACTAATGTCCTCTTGGATCTTTTTCATAATGTCATTGTTGTCGCTCGTCATTTTGTTCCGATATTTTATTTTTAAGACCCAATTTTTATTTTATTTTTAAAGATATTAATTAATTAATTTTTTTTAAAGATATTAGTTTAACAAGGTTACGTAAATATATGTAATTTTAATTATATATAGTTTTAATTCTATATAAATTTAATTAAATATATGTATATATTATAAACGTAGGCGTATCTTATAATTTATTTAATTAAATCGATGGACAGTCACGTCCCACCCCCGAATGGTCACATTACTAACTGAATGGTCACGTTGTTGACTAAACGGTCTGACGGTTGACCCTTAGTGTGGATATCACCATAGAGGTCACCACGACGGTAGCCGCAGGTCACCGCGGAGATCACCACGACGCACGCAGACTTCCGCTGACGGTTCAGCTTGACAATTATAGCGTGGTTTAGTCGTGGGGTTGTGCTATAGCTTGGCGTAGCTACGTCCTACAAATTGGTTGTTGTTTAGCCACAAAGCCCGTAATCACACACTCCAGGCAGAACACGCATAGCCACATGCAGCTGCTATTTTATGGAAAAACTCGTAGGGCCTGATGGCCAGCAGAACTTGTGGGTGTCACCAGTCTGATGCTGGCTCTGATACCACTATTAGCAATACTTAATTTGTTGTAACTGATAATAAAATTCAGATAAGATTCTGAATGTAATATATATAATATATATATATATATATATATATAAAAAAAAATTGAATGATGATTACAAGGCTGAGGTGGTGCTCCTAAAATAGGAGTTGACTGGCCACACCTAATTTAGAGAGACACATCCCTTGGGACTGATGTCTCTTCATTTAACTAATTATTTGTTGATTAACTTATTATAATTAATAATTTATTTATTTAAATAATACTTTAATATTTTAATATTTTATTTAATTTGTTATGATTTTAAGTTCATAACAAAGTCCCCAAGCCGGCAGTAGCTAATGCTATAGAATTGGGGGAATAGAAGAAATATGTGTCTAGATCAAGGAGAATCCTCCTAGAGGGAGTTTGAGACCACATTGTCTCGAGCCTCCATGGGAAGGAGACACCATTTTCGATGTGGAAAACATTGAAAGATCTATATCAGAACAGCAGCGATCAGAGGAAGCTAGCGCTGAAAGACAAGCTTCAGAAAATCAAGTGTGAAATGGGCGACACGATCTCTACATATCTAAGTAAGCTCACCACTTGCAGGGATGAGCTTGGAAGTGTAGGGATCACGACAACCGATGATGACATGCTGATTTTTGCACTCATCGGTCTTCCTAAGAGCTGGCATAGCTACCAAGACTCGGTAAGTGGAAGAGAGAAACTGCCAATTGGGAACAACTCTGGTCGGATCTGATGTAGGAGAAGATAAAAAAAATCACTAGAGATGGTTCTTCATCTAAGGAGGATGAAGAAAATTGTGCCTTAGAGAGTAAGGAAAATAAAGAGAAGGAGAAGCATTCTCATCCCAAATCAAGTTCTTCCCATGGTGGGAAGAAGTTCGACAAATCAAAAGTGTGATTCTTTTGTTGTCATGAGGTGGGCCATTTTGCTACAAATTGTCCACTAAATAAATTCAAGATGGGATCCAAGGAAGGATATGAAGGTGAGGCATTGGCCTCACAGTTCGAGTTGGGTTTCACCCCCTTCGCATGCATGGTTTCATCCATGGTGGGATGTGGTTGGTTTCTTGACAGTGGAGCTTCATTCCACATGACCGGGGATAAGAGATTGTTTAGTACCTTGGAGGAGAAAGATCTCCAAATACTCATAGCGATGGGTAATGATGAAAAGTATAGTGCCTCAGGAGTAGGCACAGTTGCTTTTCAAAGGGAGGATGGAGCTCGCTTTACCCTGACTGATGTAAAGTATGTACCGGGTCTAAAGAAGAATCTTTTGTCTGTCGCTATGCTAGAAGAAAAAGGCTATGATGTAGTCTTCAATAAGGGAAAGTTTTTCCTTAGACACATCACCACGAGACAGGTGAAGCAGATCGGTTCACAAGTCAAGAACCTATATGCTCTTGAGGTTCAAGATGCATGCAAAGCCTTGAGGTGTAAGGCAACTGTTGGAGACATGGTGGTTGAGAGGGAGAGTACATTACCTCTCAACATGCAGCGCCAGAAGAAGTCTCAAACAATTGTGGAGGAACCACAATTGGTGAAACAGCTTTAGGAGGTTGTGGAGCAGCCACAACTAGAGAAGCCGCAAAGTGGTTGAGTGGAGGCATCCACTCATGCAAAGACCTCCAGTAGGGAGAAATTTCGAGCCAAGTCAGCAGAGGGATCACATGCATCCATACCTCTAGGTAGGAGGTGGGGTGATGTGGAGTGATAGTCCAAGAAGGCTGGAATAGGGGCAGGATCATTGAGGTACCCAACCTCTTTGATTAGACCTTGCTATGGGAGCCCCAATGAGGAGTAGCAGGATTGGCTGAGTGGGTAGAGGCAGATGTAGATGGAGTGACAAAGAGAGCTACAGTGTAGGAATCCCAAGACAATGCAGAGCTAGCAGGTTGCAACAATGCGAGAAGCACAGGAGTGTTGCACCAGTGTAGGATGGCACAGAGAGGTATGCAACTGTGCGAGATGCATGGAGTGTTGCAGCAGCTCAGAGGTCACAGAGGGAGAAATCGTCAGTGGAAAAGGGCACTTCAGCATCAGAGGATGTTTCTAGCCCAACAGGGAGGTTAGTTGGGAGAATTTTTTGTTTCTAGAGTTGATGGAGCAACAACACTTGGGAGAAGTGTTGCATGCAAAACATTCCAAAGGTTCAGGATTGGGTTCGAGTTGAATTCCTTTCTTGTTGAGAGGGAGAGTTGAAAATGGCAACAAGAAATGCTATAAATAACATTGCTATAAATAGTATCTCAGGTACCAGTGTTGGATATAGCAACAAGGAATGAAAAATGGAAATGCTAAAAATAACATTGCTATAAATAGTATTTTGGGATAGATTCCAATTTTAGTTAGTCCCTGAACTAAAATTGAGAAGTAAAATTCAAATTTGATCTTAGCAGTGGTTTGTAAAACAAGTAATTAATTCATCTTGAGTTAATTAGTTGTAGAAAATCAAACATGAATTCTATGTGAGGACATCCAACAATTATCCCATTGATTGAGGAATTTATCCCTTAGTTAAAGAGATAATGATGAGTTGTAATTAGTTAGCTCAGTTAACTGAGTTAAGTCTAGTTAGATTAGTTCAAATAGTTTGTTGAACTAATTGTGAGTTCAGTTAGTTAATGCATGCATGCATGTAACTGTTGCACTTCAGATAATTGAATATTCTCTCATAAATAACTCATGCATGTCAGTTTAGTCAGAGACCTAGTTGAGATCAGAGGAAGGGATAGTGTACCATCAGTTGGAGGATTTTTCCTATATAGGAAACTCATCCATGCAAAAGGAATTATCTCCTTCAGGATTGCGTAGTTACTTCTGAGTTTAGTGAGCAGTGTGAGAAGTCAATTCTCACAAGTGGCAGCATTGGACCCCAGGAGAAACTGTGCAAGGAAATAGGAGGTTTGGAGGGCAGAGGAGAAGGTTTGTGAGAAGCCTTTGACTATCTATGAGCAGTAGAGGGATTGTACTGAGAGTTGGATAGCTTGTGAGCTAAAGCTTTGTGTAATCTTAACATATGTCCACTTGTATGATAATAAAGAGATCAGGGTTTTTAACTGAGGCTTTTACCAGAGTACTCTTTTGTGTTCATGTGTGATTGATTTCTCTTCATCTGTTATATATGTTCTAATTGATCTTGCTCATATTCAATTAAGCTTCCGCAAGTTTGTTGTAGAAGTAGATCTTGTATTTTGCTTTAGTATATTGCATAATCTGTTGATCTACAGTGGGAAATTCTACAAATGATAGCCTCCACACTCAAGTTCCAGTCCCATAAAACTTTGAAAAATAGTTTATGTAAGGCTATGCGCTTCTTCGGTACTGATAAAAAAAAATACTAAAAAAACAAACAAACAAAAACAAAAAGCAAAAAAAACTTATAGCCACATTTGTTAATATTTTTACCCAACGAGTTGTGGTATTGATTTTGACATTTCCAGTCGTTTGCTTGAACAAAATTATATGGCTTCCTTCAATTTCTTCTATTTATGGAGTGTGGCTCACCTGAAAAATTATATGACTTCCTTCAATTTCTTCTATTTATGGAGTGTGGCTCACCTGAAACAATCGAAGAAAATTCCACCACAGAATTGCTACAAATGAAATCAAACCATTTAAGAGACCACTGAATTCAAACCATTAAGGAGACCACGAAATTGTTGTGCATGGCAAGATCTGCATTACCAATGGAAGCTACAGATCAGTGGTCATTTTCAAGATCTTAAGCATTTTTCTCAATAAGCAAAGCCATTAGCGTGAAGATCAAGTGAAGCATTGAAAAGTTTTAGTAATTTTATGAATTATCTTTCAAAATGGAGTGCGTTGAGCCATCTTAAAGGGAAGTATGCACATGTAATTGCGAATTGGTAATTTCTCTTTGCCCCAAAGGAAAATTGAACGAAATGCTCTGCATTGAAAATATTTATGCTATCATACTAACTTCTCCAAATGGATTTTTTAAAGTGTGCTTTGAATTTTTTAAAGGAGATCTTTCATTTTTAAAGTGAATCCATAAAGTTCACGTTTTAATTCACTTCATTCAAAAAGGAACGTCATGAAATTCGTTTGCTTTTTAATTCACTTCTTCAAAAGGGACTTCATGAAATTCTTTTAAATGGGAGTTTAAAAATATTGAAAGATAAAGCTCATTATTGGAATTTGTAATTTGGAGTAATTTGGAGTAATAAGGTGTGAGTTTTGGGAATTTTTTGTAATTTAGAGTAATAAGGTGTGAGTTTTGTTCCCGAAGTGAAAAGGGGTGATTTTT
Source organism: Pinus taeda (assembly GCA_000404065.3). Taxonomy (NCBI): domain Eukaryota; kingdom Viridiplantae; phylum Streptophyta; class Pinopsida; order Pinales; family Pinaceae; genus Pinus; species Pinus taeda. Next base: position 90,442 of record APFE030366614.1, read on the forward strand.
GGAGTGATGATTTTTTGTAAAATTTATAAATTTGGAGTAATAAGGAGTAACTTTGTAATTTGTAAAGTTGGTGTTAAAATTGTAACTTAAGTAATTTTTTACTTTGAGGGGGTTAGAATAATTTTTAAGATAAAAAAATTGCAAAAGCATTGTAAATAATCAAATTTCGAAAGTTTTGTTGTATTTTTTTGAGAAATTGACTAGAGCCAAGTGCAAAGCTCAGTCATTTTTCTCCTCCAATGACTATACGAGTGTCAAGGCCAAGTTCTAATACATCATTTTTTGTGGCATTTTTGCATATGGTGTGTTGCTAATCTATGTTTCTGGTGCATGATCCAACTTAGTGCTTACATTTTCTTTTGCAATGTCAAAGTTGGTAAACTTATTTTCTGATTCTGACAAACTTAAAGACGCAAATACATATAAGACATTGAAAAGCCTCATTCAAAGAACTTTAATTTATAATGAACTTTGGAAAACCAAATAAACCTAAAGATGTAGCTCTACTATCTAAATGGGAGATCAAAAATGCCAAAGCAATAACATTAATCAAATCTTCAGTTAATGATGAAATGTATGTTCACATTGAAAATTCTTCTGATGCATGGTCTGCTTTTAGAACTTTTAAATATTTGTTTGATACATAACCTGAATCTAAAAGAATTGATCTTCAATTGAATTTTCTCCACAAAAATTGACTAAAGGAGGAGATGTACTTGAATATATTTCTAGACTTAAGAACATTAAGCAGGAAACAGTAAATGTTGGTTTTCAAGCAGTGGATGATAGTTTCATGACTACATTTCTAATGGCTAGTTTTCCTTCTTCATATACTCAGTTTTTGGAAACTCTACAAGTAACTGGAAAGTTAGTGAAGTTAAAGTTTGATGAATTAAGTGAAATGCTAGCTCAACATGACAACCTTTGGGAAGAAGAAAGAGATTGGGGAAGATATCTTCTTCACAGAAGCTAGCACTAGTAAGTCTTCAGCTGATACTTCTAGAGGTAGAGGAAGAAGGCACTTCAATCAAAATCCATAAACACATAGTGGAAAAGGTCATGGTAGAAGTCAAGGTAGAGGGAACAACTTCAATAGAGGCAATAGTTTTGGCAGAGGCAATTTTCAAGGAAGAGGAAATAGTCAAGGCAGAGGAAACAATCAAGGAAGAGGACAAAGTCAAGGCAGAGCACAAAATCAAAACAGAGGAAGAGAACAGAGTCAAGGCAGAGGCAGAGACTTGATTCAAATTGTTTTTAGAAGATGTAATAAAGTTGGTCATTATGTTGAAGATTGTCGAACTTCTATTGATAAAATTCCAAAGTTTGATCAACACACATCACAGTTTGTTAATGATTAAGAAGATGATGGCTCAAAATATGTCTTTACTACACATCAAAGTTCAGAATCAACAGCATTACAAGTCTCCACTTAACTTAAAAGTGATTATGAAGATTCTTAGATCTTAGATATGGGAGTAACACAACACATGACTTTTTGACGTGACTTCTTTTGGAATTTTCAGCAATTCTATCTCAATTCAATCTTTCTTGCAGATGATACAAAACACACTCCTTGTGGAAAAGGTCTAGTAAAAGTTTATCTTCTCGCATTGGAGAAAAAATTATTTCAAATGTTTGGTATGTACCAACTTTCAAAAATAATTTGTTGTCTTTAGTCACGATTCAACAAGAAAGACATCAAGTTGTTATGGAGGATGGTTTAGTCAAAATCAACTCAATCAAACAGAGTATGAAAAGAGGTCATGACAAGATATGAAGATGGAAAACTGTTAAGGATGAAAGGAACAATTATTCCATGGAATTCTGACTTTGCAAAAGCAACAAGTTCAAATATTTCACCAATAAGGTTGTGGCATGTTAGATATGGGCATTTAAACTTTGAAAGTCTCTCTCAACTTCAAAAATAGGGAATGGTTAAAGGCCTTCCAACTTTCAAGAAATAAAATTCAAAACGTGAAGCTTGCATTTATGGGAAACAAAGTCGAGAGACTTTTCGAACAAGTTCATGGCGTTCAAACGGGCATTTGCAATTGGTTCACAGTGACATTTGTGGGCCCTCACAAACTTCTCTAGGAGGTGGAAGATATTTCTTACTCTTTATTGATGATTTTAGTAGGATGACTTGGATTTATTTTTTGAAGCAAAAGTCAAAAGCATTCGAAAATTTTAAAACTTTTCGCCAACTTATTGAGAATGAAATCAAAGAGAAGATTGGCACTCTTAGGATAGAAAATGGAGGGTAATTCACTTCTAATGAATTCAAAACTTATTTCACGGACAATCGTATAAAAAGACATCTTACAAATGTCTACACTCCACAACAAAATGGAGTAGTGGAAAGAATGAATCGCACCTTGTTAGGATGGCAAGGAGGTCCATGCTAACTTTCAAAAAGTTATGTCCTATATATTGGGCAGAAGTAATACATACAATTGTCTACTTAAGGAACAAGTCTCCAACTGCTTATTTAGATGGAATTGCACGTTATGAAGCATGGTTTAGATTCAAACCTCGAGTTAAACATCTCATATTTTTTGGATCAGTGTGTTATGCTTTAGTTCTGAAAGATAAATGAACTAATCTTGATTCATGAAGTTTGAAATGCACAATGATTGGGTATTCTGATGAAAAAAAAGGATATCAACTTTCGTTTAATGGAAAATTTATTTTCAACAGGGGTGTGATTTTTGTCGAAATATAAAGCAAGAGTGCCACAAAGATTGAAAATATTCTACAAAATTTGGAAACTAAAGGAGATAAAAGGAAATGCAAGGTCTCTCAAAATTGCTTTCCAATACTTGATGGTTATGTGTTGTCATATCTATGGACGAAAGAATATTGAATCCTTCAATGAAGGTTGGGTCTTAACGATCTATCCTCTCGTCATAGAAGGGAAGGTATTAAGTTGGTAAAATATGTTATCCCAACATATGAAAGCTAATTTTAACAGGGTGAAACAACTACCATAGGGAAAGCAACCACAATTTTACATGTATTCCTACTTATTGGATGGTATATGTGCTCACCATGAATTTATGGGTCTAGAATGGAAGTGGACCCCTAGAGATCTCCCTATTAATGTGTGTTGTAGATTGTTGTCATAGTAAAATTACATATGAGTATATGAGAATCTTGTTGAGCACTTCTTCATGGTTTTGTATCATATGTTATTTGAGGAAGAATCCCCTTATATGTCCCATGAGGCTAGGAAGGTAGTGGCAGTAATAGAAAATTGGTTTGCCTCACCTCATGGCTCATACCTCAGAGTGTTTGGTTCTCAGAGGCCTTCACATATTTTTTTGAGGTATGTGATAGATAAAGTGGTCATGTAGGAGGTTTCTTATCATCTTAGCACAAGTCTTTCTAAGTTACTGTAGAAGAAGAAGGCACCTTGGAATTCCTTTCCTCTGCAAGTGGGATCCTATGAGCTCAAGATCTTAAAAGCTATAGAAGCATAAGCTAAGGAACTTATCATCCTTAGGCTCAGAGAGACGAGCTTTCACATGTATGATCCCATAGAAGTGTGCAAAATGCATCTTGCCAAGTTTCATTTTTCTTGGCCTTATTAATCTTATAGTCGCAAAGAGGAAGAGAAGTTGAAGAACTCGTATAATGTTTCCTGACTACATGCATCAGGAAATGAGGCAAACCCTTCCAATGCATTTCATGAGCAGGATGTTCAGGAAGGGAATTAGTAGGAAGTGCCCACTCAAGTCAACATTGTTAAGTATAAGGAGAAAGTTATGCACAATCCTAGAGCGGAGAGGAGTTTAAAGTTCGAAGCAGATCCTATCATTCTTAGAGGGGGCATTTCATTAGAAAAGAGGAGAAAGGAGTTGGAAGATTCAAAGAAGAAGCATCATGCAGAAGAAAAGAGACAGGAGAAGGAACAAAAGCACAAAAAGGAATGGATATAGAAAGAGGAACAATAAAGGAAAGAAAGAGAATATATGAAAAACCAAGAAGAAATGAGAAAGGAAGAAGAAGAGACAAAAAGGAAACATCGAGAAGAACTATGGAAAAAGAAAAGAGAAGAAGGAATACTGAAGTAGTTTGAGGAAGAAGAAGAGTCGAAGTAACTAGAATATGAAGAGAGCAGGTAGAAGTAGGATGAGTAATTTGTTAGAGAAATAGAGGAGAAAATACAAGCCCAAGAAATGGAAGTTTAATGGGAGGAGGATAATCAAGAGGTTGACATTGTGCTTGTCATCACTCCTCCATATCTCCAAGGTTGAGGAAGAGTTCCGCTGAGGTAACCATAGACCAATCTTTTAGCTTGGTAGCTAGCCCTACCAAGCTGAAGAGGGCTCTCTCCAAAGGATCACAACCAAGAGGGTTGGATAGATTAGGGTTTTAGGCTAGATTTAAAGTGCAGGGGGTTGTTTGATTTGATTTTGGTTGGGTTTTTGGAAGAGGATTAGGTCAAAAAGACTAGGTCAGGGCAAATGAGGGTATGATTGTAGACATCTGATGGAGCAAGGTAGGTAGGCACTCAAACACTTTAAGGTTATGAAGTGAGATGAATAATACTAGTGAGGTTCTAGAAAGAGCGAGACAAGCATGTATTCTAAACTGAAGAAACTGAACAAACTATGTAGATTTCCCCAAAACAGAGCATATAAAATGTATTCTGCTCATCAACTTGAAAATCGACATATCATAGAAGTGAAGTGAAATATGGGAGTACAAAACATTCAAACATATGAAACATAAAAAGAAACTATGTCAAAATTCCATACCAAAGGTATTCCACCAAAATAGCTGCAACTCATTCATTAAATTCTGCCAAATATTGATTACACTAGTGTCTCTAATCAATAGAGAAACATCCAACTGATTCCAACATGTGAAATGACTAAGAAAATACATAATATAGGCCTCAAAACAACTCATCCTAGCCTCAAGGGTTGAATCCATGAGAGGAGGAGAAGTTGCAAGAAAGGTTGAACTGATCGCTAGAGTATATGGTGGTCAAAGTTACTCATACCTAAGTTAAGCAAACTAATTCATTACATGCCATGTAGGCCTTTTAACTAATGTATTTACCTAGATAACAGTAAAAAACATAATAATTACATCATATTGATCAATTACATGAGTAAAACATGAATTCCCCTTAGGTTAAAGTGAGTTTAGAGTGAAACAGTTAAAAATGTACAAGGTTGTCAACGCACCCTTGAACTATCAAACGCACCCTTTTAGTGTCAAACGTGCCCTTCAACTTCAAGGATGCTTTTGGATGCCTTCCTAGTGTCCAAATTTTCTCCAAGATAGCTTTTTGGAAAGCCCTTTGATCTACTTTCCAAATATTCCTTCAATTTTCCATTTGGAGGTCATTTTCCTTGTCAAAATTCCAATCTCCCAAGGTTGGTAAACGTGCAGTGACAAGGCCAAAAAAGAGGCAGAAAGGTGGATTTTTTATGGTTTTTTACCCTTTTGGCTAACCAATTTTCCTCCAAATGCTTAGAATATGCACAAGGTGTGTGTCCTCATCACTCTGAACCCCAAAATTCTAACCATTTTCTCATTGGATGCCCCAAAAAAGAGCGCAACATCCAAGGTGTAGCGCGTTTGACCTTTTTACTGTCAAGAGCGCCCTCATAGTGTCAAACACGCCCTCCATCTTGTAGCATGATTTTGAGTGTTTTCCCGGTGTCCAAATTGATCCTAGGATAGCTCGTTGGAAATATTATCCTATCTAATTTCCAGATATACCTTTATTTTGAAAAATGGACTTTATTTGACCCTCCAAAAATGGATTCTCCCAAGGCTGGTCAAAAGTACAGAATTAGGGTGCAAAAATGAAGTGTCCTCTTGTAGGCAACATTTCTAGGCCTTCATAAACTCAAAATTGAGCTCATGATAGCTCATTAGAACTTTCTGCCTAGTTATCATTTGATTCATCAAACAAGTCATTTTGACACTCCAGCTAGGATAAAAATTGATTTTCCCAAGATCACTCCAGAAGTGAAGCAACTCTCTTGTAGCAACTGTATTTTTGACATTTCTCCAAAACCATAACACTTGGGTAAAGCCTGAAGGACGTTTTTCATCCTTTGCCTATGAAGGACAAAAAACTCTCTTATTGTTTCCAAATTCATCCATGTTTGGTTTGAAACATAGTTTGAAGAAAAATCGGTCCTATGTGTGGCAAACGATTTGTCCCTTGAAATGACTTCTTGAAAAATGATGGAGACATGATGTCTATGAGTTGAAATGGCCTCATACTTGCTGAAATGACCTCCCTCATGCCTCCTCTTCTCATATGTCTCTAATTCCATAGCTAACCCTAGCTCAATGGGAGAGAAAATTAGGGTTTAGCGCTTGTGGAAAATGATGATTTGGACACCCTTGGGAAAAGAAAACTCCCTTTGGCATTCACTTAAATTTTTGAAAAATTACCCTTTCACTAGAATATTTCCTTTGACAAATTGATCTTTTGATGGTCTTTGAGAACTCTTTGAATTTGACTTTTCTTTAATGAAGTTGGCATATAGAGATTGAGTTGGTAGCTTAGGAACAATACTTATTACATATAGTGAGCATAAAATTACATGATGAAATAAGAATTTATCTTTACAAAGCATCTTCACATGGTGAAGAGATGTTATTTGATCACCCTTTACTTTCTGGTCTTATGCAATGGAATGGAGTTTTATTGGAACCTTGGAAACCCTAATGACCTAATGAAACCTTGAAAAACCCCTAAAAGACCCAATGAGACCTTGAAGGACTGAATTTCAAGATGACATGACTGATGTGATGGCATGATGTCATTAAGTTTATGGACAACTGATACTTAGCAAGGTTGAAATGAGCCAGCAAGGGGTAAATTTCTAAAAGGAGTAAAGGAAACCCTAATTCAACCTTCACTGACCAAATTTTTGCATGACGACCTAGTGGAATGACAAAAATTTCAGAATGGGACCCTAATATGATATGAAAAGAGGATTTTTGATCACTGATGGTAGTATATAAATACTGACTCTAGCGGTGCCTATTGAGGGATAAGCTAGCAGTCAACCTTCACCTCCTCTCACTGGTGGCCACATCCCATTTAGTGAGATGGGAATATCTCCTCTCGAAGATAATATGGTCATGGATATTTCCAACCTTACCTTTGATCAGTTAAAGAAAAAAATAGTACAGGAAAGGAAAAATTATTTTCTTAATGACTTGGTTCATAATGTTTCCATCCATACGGACAGGGTAATAGTGTCCAATACCTAGAAGAATCTAAGGACAACCATAGCAGCAAATTTATCCTTTGCAGAAGCTATAAAAGTGAACATTGATTTCTTGATGGAGGAAAATAAATAATTGGCAAAGGACTTAGTTGTTGCAAGGAAATAGATTGAGCATCTCCTTCTCAATAATAAGAGATTGTCTTCCGTTGATTCTAACTTGAAGGAGTTATGGCAGTGATATTTGTTGAAATTCATTGGGAGAAACCATGATACAGTTGTATGAAGAGATGATCACCCTCCATATGGTAGTGGTGCCCTTGCATGAAATGCAAAAGTAATCACGAGAAAATGCCAGCCTTAAATACATTTTATGTAGCCATTAATGCGACCCAAGAATGGAGCACTAAGTACATGAATGCACCAGTAGAGTTGGTCAGAAAGACAAGGTAGTAAGCATAATTGGAAAGGGTTGAGGTTAGAATTATTTTACAGAGTAACAAGCAACTCAGTGCTTATGAGTCCAACATCATAATAGCTTATTTGTGATCGTATCATAGTTTGGACTACTTGGTAAGACTTCACAAGATACCTTCCATTGGACATTTATGGAGGCAAAAGGGAGAAATGTTGTTAGGTAAGAAACTCAAGAATACTTGAACAATTTAAGGTAGGTTACCAGTAAAGAAGATTTGCAGATCACAAGGCATAACATGCAACATTATGTAGTCAGACCTGCCAAGGTAAACATGAATTTATTCTTATTATGAAAAAATGTTGAAATTGGTTCCAAAACTATCTATCCAGACACAATGGAGGAAAGAGTCAAATATGATCAAGACCTTCCATTAAAGTTTGAGGGAATAGCAGCATAGTAGAAATCTTGGTGCCAATATCTTACATCAGAACTACAAATAGAAGTGGTCGAGCTACAATTTCCACAATATCAAGAATAATGTATAAAGTTTTGTCTTATTAGGATCTAGCCATATTTTGTCTTATGTGATTTTGTATTTAGAAAATAAGAAATGCAAGTGGAAGTGGAAGTCTAAGAGTCAAATAGGGAATATGAATCGTTATTAGATAGAATAAAGACAAAGAAGATCAAGAGTCATGATGGAGCTCAAAGGTCATCTCATTTGTTATAAATAAACCCTCATAAATCAAGAAAATGGCTTGGAACTTAAGATTGGTAGCCTTGGCTTCTCTAGTCTAACATAGGAGTGAGTATCATTCTTTGGAGAAGAAAGTGGTGGCTTCATGTTCCACTATTGCGGATAGTGACATATCATTGTATTGTATACTAAGATTTCACTTAATTATTTGAATCTCTCATAACCAACACACTTCCATGCATGTATTGTGGATGTTTTAACTGTTGGCTGGTGTTGTCATTGATGTCAACCTGGGGGTTTGACTGGGTTTGACTTTGACTGAAATACCAGTCATCGATGTCAAATTAATAATGAACGCTTCTTGTAATTGTATGGATTACATCAAGTTGGAAGCTTCATTGTTGGATGGTTGAAAACCCAGATCTTGGGGACATACCCCAAATTTTTCGAGGGTTTTTGATGTGGAAAAACATTGAGTTTGGGTTGGATATTCACATTATTATATTCTCCTCAAAAGGATGTTTCTGGTTGTATGTGGTACACCTCATAGTTCCTCCTAGTTTGAGCGATAAGTGAGTTTAAAGTTATGGACCCCAATTGGTGGGCTAAAACCCCATAGGATAGTGTCATGGCACACGTTCATTGGTTAAAAATCATTAATATCAAACTTAAGGGATACTATGAATAATTTATTATGGGTTAGAAAATTATCATAATAAAAGTATTAAATTGGTATCATTCTATATTTAAGGGTTAATAGTTCTCCTCCACAAGGCTCATGGCCTTCCTTAGCTAGCACACATAACATAAATTAATTAAATCCTAATGTTGGAGCCCCTCATAATTTCTAATGTTCAAATCAATGAAAGCCCCCTTTTATTCCCACAAATAAGCCTATAAAAGAAGACCATGTGTAATCCTCCAAAATCATCATTTCAATCAATTATTCTAATTTCTTTTGGCTCTGAAATTTTTGGCTACCTGAGGCTAGGATAACGAAGTGCAAAGCTCTTGGGTTTGATTTTTGTCTTGGTCTTGAATTGTTTTTTGGGTTTTGGTTTTACCTTTTTCTTTTCCATGGAATGTTTTATTCTAGGAAAAAGCCTCATTAGCGCTACCATATTGATCCTCAAACCTGTGCAATTTTCAAAAATTGGGGTTTCCTTTTTGGATCTCATTTTGTTATTTATTTATTTATTTTGGATTATAGGTATTTTTTGGCATAGAAAGGAATTCGATTTGATGTTTTGAGACTGGTTTGGATTGCATCCCAGGCTTTTTCTATCCTCGGCCCTCATTAGGGCTTAACTTCGAAAGCTCGGACCTGTGTTTCTGAGGACATCACCTGAGTTTGTGTACAAACCTCGGCCTTGAATAGCAGTTTCAAAAATATATTTTTTGCAGTTGGGTTTTGTATTATTTTTCTATTTGGAATTTGCGATTCATTCATGGCATTTCTCTTGTATATTTCAATTCTAGCCCTACTTAGTGAACAATCCTCCTAGGGATAATTATAAGCACAAAAAAGGTCTAGATTATAGCCTTGTCTCGGTCCTCCAATTAGAACATAACCTATGCACAAGAAATGATTACTAAAGTGTGGACTTGTTAAGGAGCAAATAGTGAGAAGGATTAGCATTAATTACAGGGCTAAGGTTTTTGCTTTTGAGTATCACTAAAGTGATCTTCATGCAAGGCATCCTTCTAGCTCTATGGTTAATTTGAGGACAAGAAGAGCCTCCACAAGAGATAAGGATTGTGACTTGATTTCAGTACTAAAGCGGTGTGATATCTTGATAAGCAAATATGTGCATATTGAAGAAGATAGGAAGTTTTATCTCCTAGAACAAAGTTGAATTGGATCTTGATCATTCATAGTAGTGAGGCAGTTTAACATTGTTGTGGTTATTACATTCCAAGAAGTAGACAGTGGCAGTAATCTCATGTTAAGTTGAACAACTTCAAGTATTAATATGCACTAATACAATGATTGACTTTGTTCACCATTATCTGCGACCTCAATTCTCTATTCACATACAAACTTATGGTTAGAAACAGAGTTAAATTCAAATCTCTATTTCTCAGAATTAGTTAAGAAATATATAAATATATATTATATTGCTTAACTTGCAGACTATATAGTGTGGAATCCTATGATAGAGGGAGCTCATACTATGTTGATACAGTTCATGTTATAAATGTGCATGTAAATATATTATTCCTATTTAACTTGTATATTGATGTTCAACAGACTTATTATGGCATTCATATGATAAATACTTGTGGTATGACTTGGAATCTATAGGGTGTCTACTTGTGACGCCAAGGTTGATTGTCAGCCTTCATTGTATTGAAGAGTGTTTGAAGCCATCTACAGCAAGATGTGAGGACAAGAGTGTATAACTAAAAACAATGATATATATAATAGTGGCTCTGTATTTTGATCTACATATAGTGATAAACATTCACTCTTAGCAATAGTGATATTTATATAGTAGTATCAATGTTTGATTTTGTGATATGATTAGATAATATGACAATATAGAAGGTGCTTCATAGCTATATCTAAGCAGTTATAAGATGTATGCAAGTATGCCTACTTGGGAAAAGTTTGATATAGTTGCAAGAAGACCATAGGAATGACCCAAGGCATCTTCGATTGTGTCGTTATCAGACATTTGGGTTCATCGTCTACAGTAGTATAGGGTGTACATTTCAATGATATTGGTAGCCAGCGTTTTGAGCTTACGAACGCTCATATATTCATGTGCAACACAGTGGTTAAGTAGTGATGTGTAGTGGCCTATGTGAGCAGCGTTGTGTAGCGGTTAGTGGTTGTATCTTGTACAGTGATGAGTAATGGTTGGCTTATGTAGTTGTCAGTTGATTTCGCAGCATTGACAGTCATGGTTTAATGCACAGTCCAGTGATTAGTTAGAGCAGTTTTTTTTTGTGGACTTGACAAAATACTCATATTAATCATCGCAGCATTATCATCTATGAAAAATTCTTATATTGATTTAGAGCATAGGGGGATCTAGTCTGAAAATTGTGAAACATGGTCCGTTGACTCTTCGGGGTGGAAGGGTGGTGCAAGGCAGATGATTGGAGTCACTTTCAAGTTGGAGCCTAAGAAAAATTCAGGGTGGCAGGGTTGTTTTAGGGAAAATCGTACCCTACACAAGGTATTGGAGCGTCCTTACAACTCGGGTTGATAAATTACAATGTGTTGAAGCATCCTTCCGATAGAAACAGGTAAAAAATGTTTGGGCACTCATAAGTTTGTGGCTTGAATTAGTGGTACTGATACATTTCCGTTTACTTCTAATCATTCTTTCAAACAACTTGTCATGGAGCTTCACCAATCTTTTGATAGGTACGATTATGAAAGTTTATATAAGAAGTTATTCACCTTAGAATGAACTCTGATGAATCTTTGGAAGAATTTCTTGATCGCTTTCTTCATTTTTGTTATGAGTTTTCTGAGGAAGAAAAGGATCGATATTTTATGAATGAAAAGTTTCAATACTTAATGCAAATTTCTTTGGAACCTCTTGGATCTGAATCTCTTACTAGTCTTCCATATTTTCTTGATCATGGAGAACTTAAGATTTCAAAGGAAGAATCTAATCCTTCTTGTGTTTCTTCTCCTTGTTTCATTTCTTTATCAAGTTAAATTGTTCCATGTATCAATGTTGAGGTTGGAAAACTTAGAGATCATATTGTTGATTCACCAGTCCCATGCCCATCTTCCCCTCATAATAAAAATTTGAATGTGTGCTTAAATATTGAATCTAATTTAATTGATGATATTTCTTTTTCAAGATACACCTCTTCTTCTTGATTGGAAATTTATTATGATCATCTTTGTCTTGATTGACTTGATCAACATGTTTCACCATTCTCCTTTGGATCTTATGGTGATCAAGTATAAGATAATGTTGTTGTTCAAGTAGTAGAACAAGAGACTCATGATATATCTTATGATGATTATGTGTGGGCCTCAGATTGTGAAAAGGAATCATTTATTGTAGATGATCTCTCACTTGAACTTTCTTTTTCTTCTTCACTATCAACTCACTTTCCTCACATGCTTAATGAATCTGTTACACCAGTTTTTTCTTTTAGTGATTATGATCTTCATATTGCTATTTTTTATCATAATCAGGAAATATGGTGTATTGATTTCCAATTGAAATAAGAAATGATAGAATCCATTTTTCATGATTTGTCTCATTCCTCATCTTTAACGTGTGAAGAATAAAAGTTTGTAATTCCCTTTACTCACATAATTCCTTCTTTGATTCATCCAACCATGAAGAGTCCATGGACTTGAATGTGAAATCTGATCTAGCCAGTGGTGTTCTTAATGTGTTGCATGATACATCTAGTGATGATTTTTCATCTTCATCTGTTGGTATTTCTAAGACATTGTTTTTTGATGATTCACCTTTTGGTAGTATGGAAACTTACCAAGAAGGCGAGACACTTCATCCTTTATGGATGGCTAGGTCAGGATCTTAAGATATTGGTAATATTTCCAAACAAGATTAGATCAAAATCCCCTCGTAGGATAATATTCATGATTCGACTGAACATATTGAAAATGTCTCTCTGTCAATCTCAAGGTTCTTCACCATCTTGTTTTACATATAATGATTTGGTTGTTGAATGGTTAGAAGAATCTTGCACAACAAACTCTTTTACTACTAATAAGCTCTGATCTGTATACATGTTTTCCCAAATTGAAGGTATGAATGAATGTACTCCCATGATAATTTGTCGAGATGTGTGTGACCATCAAGGTATATTGGAAAATAGTTTAGCACAAGCTTTCTTGTTATATTTTTTTGCTATTATTTCTAGCCTCTAGGTCTTGTGTGATTCCTTGAAGTAACTCAATCAGGGTATTGAATAGGCCTATTGGAAGTAGAGTAACACCATAGATGATATTAAAACTCTAACATCTTACACTCGTGTTCTTACATACTTATAACCCTTAATCAAAACAACTGAAGCTTGACTTGCTTATGAAAGTGTTTGGCCCGGTGAAAGGAATGGAAGGGACTACACATTTAATCGAGCTAAATAAGGAAACTACGATGATCTAAGGGATAAAATAATACTTCCTAAAAATATAGACCCGGTGCACGAAGTTAGACCCAAACAAAGAAGCTGGAGTTCTTCCAGAGTGTTGCCAAGTGTTGTAGATGCTACAACCACTCTCTAAAATTTTATGCATGCTCTGATTTTTGAGCCTCCTTTCAACCATAAGAACTGTCATTTCAACTTGTGTTAAGTTATCTTCTTGAAATATTGTCGCAATATTTCTCTCTCTCATGTCAAGCTTGTATTATCTCAATTGTGATTTCTTTCTAACAGCTACTAGGCATTCTATCATGACAGACAGTCCTTGTCGACAATAGTTTCTCAACTCCTGAAGACTAATAAAGCACTTCTTTTGAACAAGCCAAGTTTTTCCTTGGTTAACACTGATTGCATACCTTTCTTTAAAGAATTGCACAATATTTTGTCACAGTGAACTCCGTAGCTCCTTGTCAAATTGAACTGTGTAATCCCTTGATTAAGGTAGTTATGCAATCAGTCCCTTCAACCAGTGAACCACATAGTTCTCGGAGTTAACCAACTGCACATTCCTAGAAAATAGGTAGTGCGCACTTCCCTAGGACAACCATATAGTAGTGTGACACTTGTTTCTAATTTGGTCATCCAACATGTGTCACTTAAGTAGGAGTGGCTCCTTGATTTTAGGTATGCGTACCCAAAACCATAACCCTAATCTCGTGAGTTCTCATCTATATAATAAATCAATCCTAGAGCTCATTCTCACACTTGTCTCTGGAGCTCTACTCATTCTTACGAGCACAAGGAGCTTTGGATTTCATTTGCGCTACTTTTATGAGTAAGTTTCTCAATTGTCGCTTTTCTTCACTTTTGCTTTTGAAAGTGTTGTTTTGTCCTTCTTTTCTTATAACAAGTAGTGTTTATGCTATTATTAGATTCTACAAGTGGTGTTTTAGTGTTTTGAACTTCTTTTCAAGTGTCATTTTGCACTGATTGCATTTACACTACTTTTTTGAGTAAGTTTCTCAATTGTCGCTTTTCGTCGCTTTTGCTTTCACTTTTGTCACTTTTGCTTTTGCAAGTGTTGTTTTGTCCTTATTTTCTTATAACAAGTGGTGTTTCTGCTATTATTAGATTCTACAAGTGTGAGCCTTTTGAACTTCTTTTCAAGTGTCATTTTGCATTGATTTTCTTTTCTCCTACCAGTAATTATTGTTGGGTGTATTTATGCATGCATGTCCTCTTCTTTTCACTATCTTGTTTGCTCGATGTAAGTGACTTGTTTGGATGAATCTCGGGCTAATCCACATCCTTCCTCTATTCATTTAGCATATCTTAAGCCTACCTTTTTTCCGAAGAAAACTGTGCAATTCTCAGAGCCTCCTTCCCTCTTCAACTCCCCATTGCACAATCTCTTCCAGCAGAGACTTTCCTTTACCATCTGCAACTGTGCATTGCACAATCACTAGGATAAAGTTGTGCATTACTGAATCACATTCAGTAATGAGGCCCCTCTATCCTCTACAATTTTGAACTTCACATTCTAGGGCCTCTCTCTAGCAGCAACTATAGATTGAATCAATCCAGTCCCCAGTCATCCTCCCTTGCAATCAAGAATTGCACAATCCTTCCTCAGATGTTGCACACTGCACATTTCCAGTGACTAGTGAGGTCACTTTGTGTTAAACGATCCAAAATACATAAATCTTAGTTTAATGTTAGGATATAGTATTTAGTTATTTATAATATTTTATTAAATATTGGAGACCTTTTAGAAATAGTAAATTGTTGTAAAAGATATGGCATCTAGAAAGGTGTCGTTTCTTAGGCTCCAATTTAGGAAAATAGTTAGTAGAATTGTTAGGATAGCATTTAATGTAAATGGACACTTGTTAATTAAATAAGTGATCCATAACTAAAATAGGTTAGGACATTTAGCTTATTTAGAGAACATTATCCTGCTTGCAAGTGTGTTGAGTTTTTGAGTGTAAACTCTTGCAAATTTTCTATGTAATTTTTCTTTTCCTTATTAATAAAAGTTGTGTGTCTGAAGACACTTCTGTCATTATTGTGGTATTGGAGCTAGAATAATGCAAATGATGTGAAGGTAGAGATTTTAGCTATGCAGGCTTTTGGAAAATTCTATCAAACAGTTAATTGGTATGCAATTTGTTTATCTGATTATAAAATGAAAAGAAATCTCAATTTAGTTTCAGATTTTTTTTTGATCTTGAAATTTGTCAATATATTTTATTAAATTCTAGAAATTTATCAATTTTCTTTTAAATATGGAGATTCCATGTCCACTGTTGGCATGTTTCAATCTTCTTCCCTCCCCACTGCCTTTGTTCTTCTCTACCCGCCTACGCTCCTGATTTGAGCATTTGAGCCAAGCCAATCTTGACTGCATAGGAAGATTTCCTTGCATCGGTTATTGCACTATTACCATAGTCAGTAAAAACTAAGTTGCTTGCATGATGAGACTGAGTGATGAGGTCCAGTGGTTACTCTGCCCAACAGAAATAAGAGGAAACCCCATGCGAAAAAAATTGATAAAGCTCATCACATGGCACTCTCTACAGCACGACCATAATAATAAAATTATGATGTCGCTCATTCTGTAATGGTTGCACTGTACATTCTTAAGTTAAGATTGTATTTCCTATTTCGTCGTTGCAAATAGTGTATGTGCACCCACCTATGCACTTGGAAACACGAGAGCCAAGCCCGATAAACTGGAAAATGTGCACCAGAATTAGTATTTCTGTGTTTCTTCAAGTAAATTACAGTCACATTGGTCAATAATGTATAGTCCGGGTGGTTCGGAGGGTTTAATGATAACTTCCCCACTCAAGTTTCAGTCTCATGACATAAATATGTTAGTACTGGAAACAAAAAACTACAACCACGTTTTTTAATTTTTTTCCCAGTGAGCTGTGGTATTGATTTTTACATTTCCAGTCGTTTGCTTGAACAAAATTATACGGCTTCCTTCAATTTCTTCCATTTATGAAGTGTTTCTCACCTGAAACAATCGTTGAAGAAAATTCCACCACGGAATTGTTGCAAATGAAATCAAACCATTGAAGAGACCACTGAATTCGAACCATTGAGGAGACCACAGAATTGTTGTGAATGGCAAGATCTGCATTACCAATGGAAGGTATAGATCAGTAGCCACTGTCTAGATCTTACTTAGTTTTCTCAACAAGCAAAGCCATTAGTGTGAAGATCAATTGAAGCGTTGAAAAATTTTAGTAATTTTATGAATTAGCTTTCAAAATGAAGTGCGTTGAGCTAGCTTTAAGGGAAGTCTGCACCTGTAATTGCGAATTGGAAATTTCTCTCTGCCACAAAGGAAAAATGAACGAAATGCTCTGCATTAAAAATATTTATGTTGTCATACTAACTTATCCAGATGAATTTTTTTAAAGTGTGCTTTGACTTTTTTAAAGGATATCTTTCATTTTTAAAGTGAATCCATAAAGTTCACTTTTTAATTCACTTCATTCAAAAAGGAATTTCATGAAATTCATTCGCTTTCTAATTCACTTCTTCAAAAGGGACTTCACGAAATTATTTTAAATGGTTCTTTAAAAATGTTGAAAGATAAAACTCATTATTGGAATTTGTAATTTGGAGTAATAAGGTGTAAGTTTTGGGAATTTTTTTGTAATTTAGAGTAATAAGGTGTGAGTTTTTGTTGCCCAAGTGAAAGGGGGTGATTTTTGGAGTGATGATTTTTTCTAAAATTTATAAATTTGCAATAATGATTAATTTTGTAATTTTATATTTTGTAATTTGTAAAGTTGGGGTGTTAAAATTGTAACTTAAAGTAATTTTTTACTTTGAGGGGGTTAGAATAATTTTTGAGAAAATAAAAATTAAATAAATAAATAAAATAAAATACAAAAAAAATAAAAATTGCAAGAGCATTGTAAATAATCAAATTTCGAAAGTTTTGTTGTAATTTTTTTGAGAAATTGACTAGAGCCAAGTGCAAAGCTCAGTTATTTTTCTCCTCCAATGACTATACGAGTGTCAAGGTCAAGTCCTGATAGATCGTTCTTTTGTGGCATTTTTGTGTATGGTGTGTTGCTCATCCTCTGTTTCTGGTGCATGATCCAACTTAGTGCTTACATTTACATTTGCAATGTCAAAGTTGGTAAACTTATTTTCTGATTCTAACAAACTTGAAGGCACAAATACATACAAGACATGGAAAAGCCTCATTGAAAGCACTTTAATTTATAATGAACTTTGGCAAGATGTATGTGATGGTGATGTGAAACCAAATAAACCTACAGTTGCAACTCTATTAGCTAAATGGGAGATCAAAAATGTCAAAGCATTAGCATTAATCAAATTTTCAGTTAATGATGAAATGTATGTTCACATTGAAAATGATTCTGATGCATGGTTTGCTTTGAGAACTTTTCAATATTTGTTTGATACATAACCTGAATCTAAAAGATTTGATCTTCAATTGAAGTTGCTCCAACAGAAATTGACTGAAGGAGGACATGTACTTGAATATATTTCTAGACTTAAGAACATTAAGCAGGAAATAGTAAATGTTGGTTTTCAAGAATCGAATGATAGTTTCATGAATACATTTCTAATCGATATTTTGCCTTCTTCATATACTCATTTTTTGGAAACTCTACAAGTAACTGGAAAGTTAGAGAAGTTAAAGTTTGATGAATTAATTGAAATGCTAGCTCAACATGACAAAACTTTTGGGAAGAAGAAACAGACTGGGGAAGATATCTTCTTCACAGAAGCTAGCACTAGTAAGTCTTCAACTGATAGTTCTAGAGGTAGAGGAAGAGGGCACTTCAATCAAAATACAGAAACACATAGTGGAAAAGGTCGTGGTAGAAATCAAGGCAGAGGAACAACTTCAATAGAGGCAACAGTTTTGGCAAAGCCAATTTTCAAGGAAGAGGAAACAGTTAAGGCAAAGGAAATAATCGAGGAATATGACAAAGTCAAGGCAGAGGACAAAATCAAAGCAGAGGAAAAAACAGAGGAAGAGGACAGAGTCAAGGCAAACGCAGAGATTTCATTCAAATTGTTTGTAGAAGATGTAATAAAGTTGGTCATTATGCTGAACATTGTCGAACTTATATTGACAAAATTCCAAAGTTTCATCAACACACAACACAGTTTGTTAATGATTAAGAAGATTATGGCTCATAATGTATCTTTACTACACATCAAATTTCATAATCATCAACATTGCAAGTCTCCACTTATCTTAAAAGTGATTATGAAGATGCTTGGATCTTAGATACGGGAGAAACACAACACATGACTTTTCAACGTGACTTCTTTTGGAATTTTTAGCAATGCCACCTCAATTCAATCTTTCTTGTAGATGATACAAAACACACTCCTTGTGGAAAAGGTGTAGTAAAAGTTTATCTTCCTCACATTGGAGAAAAAATGATTTCAAATGCATGGTATGTACCAATTTTCAAAAAGAATGTGTTGTCTTTAGTCACGATTCGACAAGCAAGACATCAAGTTGTTATGGAGGATGGATTAGTCAAAATCAACTCAATCAAACAGAGTATGAAAAGAGGTCATGACAGGATATGAATATGGAAAACTGTTAAGGATTAAAGGAACAATTATTCCATGCAATTTTGACTTTTCAGGAGCAGCAAGTTCAGATATTTCACCAATAAGGTTGTGGCATGTTAGATATGGAAATTTAAACTTTGAAATTCTCTCTCAACTTCAAAAGCAGGGAATGGTTAAAGGCCTTCCAACATTGAAGAAATGAAATGAAAAATTTGAAGCTTGCATTTATGGGAAACAAAGTCGAGAGACTTTTCCAACAAGTTCATGGCGTTGCAATTGGTTCATAGTGACATTTTTGGGCCCTCACAAACTTATCTAGGAGGTTGGAGATATTTCTTACTCTTTATTGATGATTTTATTAGGATGACTTGGGTTTATTTTTTGAAGCAAAAATCAAAAGCATTCCAAAAGTTTAAAACTTTTCGCCAACTTATTGAGAGTGAAGTCAAAGAGAAGATTGGCACTCTTAGGACAGAAAAGGGAGGGGAATTCACTTCTAATGAATTCAAAACTTATTGCACGGACAATGGTATAAAAGACATCTTACAAATGTCTACACTCCACATCAAAATGGAGTAGTGGAAAGAATTAATCATACCTTGTTAGGAATGGCAAGGTCCATGCTAACTTTCAAAAAAAGAAGTCCTATATATTGGGCAGAAGCAATACATACAGCTGTCTACTTAAGGAACAAGTATCCAACTTCTGCTTTAGATGGAATTACACCTTATGAAGCATGGTTTATATTCAAACCTCGAGTTAAAAATCTCATATTTTTTGGATCAGTGTGTTATGCTTTAGTTTCGAAAGAAAAATGAACTAAGATTGATTCACGAAGTCTGAAATGCACAATGATTGGGTATTCTGATGAAAAAAAGGATATCGACTTCTGTTTAATGGAAAAATTATTGTCAGCAGGGATGTGATTTTTTATGAAACAGAAAGCAAGAGTGCCACAAAGATCAAAAATATTCTACAGAAATTAGAAAATAACGAAGATAAAAGGAAACGCAAAATGCAAAGTCAACCAAGTTCACAACATTGGTATGAATTTGATTTTCCTTCATCTGAAAATGATTCATCCAAACAACTACTTCAACAACACCATCTGGGTCTTCTGGCAGTTCAACTGAATCTTCTAGCAGCAACAGTTTATCTAACAATGATTCTCCACCCCAGAATATTCAGTTGATTGACGAACATTAGTTTACATCAATCCACTTTACAATGATGGCGATTATTCGGATCCTCAAACAAGTGAACGTCAACTGCAAAAAGGGGTTGTTCAACTTTTGAAGGATGTAAGGTTTGATAAGCAAAACAAAACAGGGACACGAGGGTCACACAGAAATCAAGAAAAATTTTCCTTGGTAGCAAATGATTTTACTAAGCGCTCCACATATAAAGAGGCAGTAGAACATAAGAATGGAAAAAGGCTATGATTGAAGAATACTAGGAATTAATAGAAAACAACACTTGGAAACCTGTTGATTGTCCTCAAAATGTCAAACCCATCGGATGCAAATGGGTTTACAAAATTAAGTACAAGTAAAATGGATACATTGACAAGTACAAACCAAGACTTGTTGCTAAGGGTTTTGCATAGCAAGAAGGCATCGATTATGAGGAAACTTTTTCCCCTACGGCTAAATGGAACACCATCTGATTAACACTTGCATTAGCAACTTAGAAAGGATGGAAAATTAATGAAGTGGATGTTAAAATTTCTTTCCTCAACGGATGTTTACAGGAAGATGTATATATGACACAACTTCTAGGTTTTGAGATGGAAGGGCAGGAACATAAAGTCTGCAAATTGATCAAAGCTCTATATGGATTGAAACAAGCTCCACGAGCTTGGTATGCCAAAATGGATGAATAACTTTGCAAAGTTGTCTTTAAGTGAAGTGAATATGATGATGCATTGTATTTACGCCAACAAGGTAAAAATATGGTGATTCTTGTTATGTATGTGGATGATTTGATCATTCTTGGAAACAATGATGACAATATTTTGCAAGTGAAGGAGTTACATGTTGGTTTTAAGATGACTTATTTGGGATTACTTCACTACTATATTGGAGTTGAAATATTCCAACATCCACATCATATTTTCATTTATCAAAGTATGCAGTTGAAGTTCTTCAAAGGTTTGGAATGCAAGATTACAAGCATGTTCTCACCCCCATGGAACAAAACTTGCAACTTTCAAAATTTGAAGGGCGCGAAATGGTGAACATTACTACTTATAGACAATTGATTGGCAACCTGATCTATCTGACAACCACTCGTCTAGATCTATCTTATGCAGTCAGTATTATTTCACGCTTTATGCAGGAACCACGAGACAGCCACTAGAGTGCAGCCAAAAGAGTTCTTATATATATCTAAGGAATGAAAGATTTTGGTCTTCTTTACAAAAAGACTAAGAACTTTGTACTTGTTGGATATTCAAATGTCGATTTTTTGGAAGTATTGATGATCGGGCATCAACCTCATGTTATTTGATGAATGTGGGGACAGCTACAGTTTCTTGGAGTTGCAAGAAGCAAGCTACAGCTGCCACATCTTTAACAGAAGCAAAATACATATCATCATGGGAAGCATCATGTGAAATTGTTTGGTTGCGCAGATTTTTGCAGGACTTGGGATTTTCTCTTGTAGAAGCTACATCTTTATTCATCGATAACGAGTATGCCATAAAGCTTCCAAAAAATCCAGTTTTTCACTCCAAAACAAAGCATGTGGACACAAAGTATATTTACATCAGAATTCTCATTGCAAAGGATATCATCAACCCGATATATTGTCCTTCAGAAGATCAGATCTCAGATATTTTCACAATACCACTTGGCAAAATCAAATTTACTAAGCTCAGGGATAAACTTGGTATCTATTGTAATGTATCTTTGGATCATAGGGGGGAATGTTAGATGATCCAAAATACATAAATCTTAGTTTAATAGTTAGAATATAATATTTTATTATTTAGAATATTTTATTAAATATTGGAGCCCTTTTAGAAATAGTGAATTGTTGTAAAAGATATGGAATCTAGAAAGATGTTGTTTCTTAGGCTCCAATTTAGTAAAATAATTAGTAGATTTGTTAGGATAACGTTTAAGGTAAATAGACACTTGTTAATTAAATAAGTGATCCATAATTGAAATAGGTTAGGACATTTAGCTTATTTAAAGCACATTCTCCTACTTTTAAGTGTGTTGAGTTTTCGAGTGTAAACTCTTGCAAATTTTGTTTGTAATTTTTCTTTTCCTTATTAATAAAATTTATGTGTATGAGGACACTTATGTCATTAATTTACCTATATTGTGCCCAAAATTGTGCAAACCCTCTTGTTGGTGGTTGTCTTCTAATTGTGAATTGTTAGATTAGTTGATCTCTTTCAAAACTAGCTTGTAGTTTCCATGAGTGCGTCTTTCTCACCAGGTACTGCAGATCCAGGACATATCAGTCTTTCATCTTCCACTAGCACCATGCCTCCAAAAAAGGGATCATCAAAAGAGGTCACAGAAAGAAATATTGATGATGCTATGGACAGTAACTTGACAGGAGTACCTATCTTGTCGAATACCCAATGCTTCTTTGACAGATATTTTATTTTCACATGGCTCACCATCAAAGATGTATTCAATTCAATGAAGTTCTAAAAAGATCTAGAGTATAGGTAAGTCTATGAGAATATCATGCGATGAGGGTTCCACAAATCCACCTACAAGTATCCTATGTTACCATGTGTTGATGTCATCAAGTGGATACTACAAGGCTTAGACACCAAGAACATGGTGATAAACAGTGTCAGTGGGCAGTAGCTGGCCTCTTACCAGACACATGACTTACACTTATATTAAAATTTTTCCAAGCTTGAGCAACACTAGGATTCCCAGTTTTATGTAGCTTTGGGTTCTTTAAACACCAAAGAAGTGATGGAGTCATGGTGGTGGGAAGCAGCTAAGTTTTTCCCAGAATCCTCATAATAGTTACAAGACTAAGTCTCTTAAAAAATACTTGATGGCTATGTGTTATCAGATCTATGGACAAAAGAATATTGAATCCTTCGAGGAAGGTTGGGTCTTCATTCACTATCTTCTCGTCAAATAAGGGAAGGTATTAAAATTGGTCAAATATGTTATCCTAGGATTTGAAAGCTAATATGGATAGGGCGAAACAACCACCACAGGACAAGTAACAAAAATTTTACATGTATGCCTACTTACTGGATGGTATATGTGCTCACCATGAATTCCTAGGTCTAGAATGGAAGTGGACCCCTAGAGAGCTCCATATCAATGTTTAGTATAGATTGTTGTTAGGGTACAGTTATAGAGGAGTTTATGAGAATATTGTTGAGCACTTCTTCCTAGTTTTGTATTATATAATCTATGAGGAAGAAGCCCCATTCATGTCCCATGAGGATAGGAAGGTAGTGGTAGAGATATAAAATTGGTTTGCCTCACCTCAAGGCACATCTCTTAGAGTGTTTGATTTGTAGAGGCCTCCACATATTTTGCTGAGGTATGTGACAGATAAAGTGGTCATGCAAGAGGTTGCTTATTATCTTCACACAAATATTTCTCATTTACTACAAAATAAGAAGAAGGCACATTGGCCTTTGCTTCCTCTGTAAGTGGGGATCCTATGAGCTCAAGAGCTTAAAGGGTGTAGAAGAAGAATTTGATGAACTTATCAGCCTTAGGTTCAGATATATGGTATTTCACAGGTATGATCCCAGAGGATTGTGAAAAATACATTTTGTCAAGTTGCATTTTCCTTAGCCTTATAAGACTTATAATTGTAAAGAGGAAGAGAATATAAAGAGCTGGTATAATGCTTCCTGACCAGATGCACTAGGAAATGAGGTAGGCCCTTCGAGTGCAGTTCATAAGCAGGATGTTTAGGAAGAGAATCAGTAGGAATTACTCACTCCAGTCAGCATTGTTAAGTATAAGAGGAAAGTTGTGTACAATCCTAGAGTGAATAGGAGACAAAATTTCAAAGAAAAATCTATCATTCTTAGAGTGCCCATTGCAACAGAAAAGGGGAGAAATGAGTTGGAAGATTCAAAGAAAAAGTAGCAAGAAGAAGAAAAGAGACAAGTGGAGGAACAAAAGAAAGAAGAGGAAGGCATACAGAAATAGGAAGAAGAAAGGAAAGAAAGATAAGATATGCATAAACGGGAAGAAGAAGAGGCCAAAAGGAAACATAGGGAAGAAATATGGAAAACACAAAGAGAAGAAGAAGAAAGTCAGAGCCAGTTTCAGGAAGAAGAACAATGGAAGAAACTAGAAGATGAAGAGAGCAGTAAGAATAGGGATGAGGAATTTGTCATAGAAATAGAGGAGCAAATGTAGGCCCAAGAAATGGAAGTTGAACGGGAGGAGGATAATCAAGAGGCCGACATTGTGCCTATTGCAAGACAAGATAGATTCAACCTTCACCTCCTCTTTTTGTTGACCACATCCCATTAAGCGAGATGGGAATATCTCCTCCAAAATATGATATGGTCATTAATACTTCCAACCTTACCTTTCATTAGTTAAAGAAAACAATAGTGCATGAATGGTAGAAGTATTTTACTAATGACCTAGTTCATCATATTTCCATCCACATGGAGAAGGTAATACTGCCCAACACCAAGAAGAATCTGAGGATAGTTGCAGTAGAGAATTTAACCTTTGCAGAAGATAAAAAAGTGAACATTAATTTCTTGATGGAGTAAAATAAATAATTGGCAAAGGACTTAGTTGTTGCAAGGAAACAGATTGAGCTTCTACTTTCCAAGAAGCAGAGATTGTCTTCCATTGATTGTCACTTGGAGTTATGACTATTGATATTTCATGAAATACAATCATCGGGAGACACCATGAGGCATTTGTATGAATAGATGTTCACCCACCATAAGGCGGTGGTACCCTTGCATGAAATGCAAAAGTGATCGCAAGAAAATGCAAAAGTATTAAAGATTGTTTATGCAGCCATTGATGTGATCCAAGAATGGGGAACTAAGTACAAGAATGCACCAGCAGAGTTGGTCAGAAAGACAAGGGACGAAGAAAAATTGGAAAGGGTTGAGGTTAGAATGATTTTACATAGTAAGAAGTAGCTCAGTACTTATGTGGCCAAGATATAACTACCCATGCGTAAGTGTATCGTAGTTTGGACTCCTTGGTAATAATTCACGAGATACCTTCCATTGGAGCATTTAGGTAGGAAAAAGGGAGAAATGTTGTCAGGAAATATATTCAAGAATACTTTAACAATTTGAGGCATGTTACCACCAAAGAAGATTTGGATATCACAAGGCAGAACATATAATAGTATGTAGTCGGGCCTTCCAAGGTAGACATGAAGTTGTTCTTCTTATGGAATAATGTTCAAACTAGTTATCAGGATGAAATGGAAGCAAGAGTCAGATATAACAAATACCTTCCATCAAATTTTGAGGACATAGCAGCATATTACAAAGCTTGGTACCAATATGTTACATCAGAACTACAAATAGAAGTGGTCGAGCTACAATTTCCTCAAGCTCAAGAATAATTTATAAAGTATTGTCTTATTAGGCTCTAGCCATATTTTTTCTCATGTGATTTTGTATGTAGAAAATAATAAATGTAAATGTAAGTGGAAGTCCAAGAGTCAAATAGGGAATATGAATATTTATTAGATAGAATAAAGACAAAGGAAGCTCAAGAGTCATGAGGGAGCTTAAAGGTCACCTCATTTGTTATAAATAAACCCTCATAACTCAAACAAAGGGCTTGGAACTTAAGACTGATAACCTTGGCTTCTTTATTCTAGCATAGGAGTGAGTATCATTCTTTGGAGAATAAAGTCGTAACTTCATGTTCCACTATTGGGGCTAGTGTCATATTATTGTATTGTATACTTGGAACTTTCACTTAATTATCTGAAGCTTTTAGAGCCAACACACATTCATGCATGTATCGTGGATTTTGTAGGACTATTCTTTAAATGTTTACAATATATGTTATTTCATTCATGATAAGGTCAATGAACTATTTCGTTAGCTTTAGTATATATCTTTTTGAATGTGTGTTGCGTTTGTTTTTCATGATCGTTTTTATTTTGTGAACTATTTTGTAGGCTAACTAATGATTCATTCTCATATGTGTGTCTTGTTTAGGATAGTACTGCTACTTTTCTTCTAGAGGCTCACTCTCTATTCCTCTTGTGTGAAAGGAACTCTTATGCGTTGCAATTGATATTTCACAAATTTTACTCACTTGCTATCACTAAAGTTATGTGTATGTCTTCTTATCCATTATTGTAGCCAAGGCACATCTTTAGGATCACACTTATTAGAATCGATCATACTTTCTGGTTGGGGCTCCTACTCCGAATGGTGTGAGGTCTAATTGGGAATTCATACCCAGAATATCCCCCTTCCCTATTGTCGGCATCCAACACCATCAACGGCACCACAAGGAGGGAATTTGAGCCACATGAGGCAACTCGCACTAAAGGAGAGAAGAGAGAGAAAAAGGAGGTGCATGTTGGTGGAAGATGGGGTCCACCAAGGGAGAAGGGAGAAACACTTATAAATATCACAAGGAGGTCTTCGTTGGTATATTGTTTTCTACCTTATTCCAAAAACTGAACTCTCTTAGATTTATTGAGCACAAGAATAGAAGTGTTGTTTAGCACAGGAATTTTAGGTGAAATTCCACCCTCATTTCAGAGAACTTCGAGTGTCTCCCTAGTGAGAAAATTTGGAATTTTGATTTAGGGAAACCCTTGAGTATATTTTAGGAGGTTCACCTATTTTTCGTGTTTCCTAGGTTCAGAAGGAAATTATCACTCTTCATTTGGAGTAGCTACAGTTGGGTGCAGTTTCTAGGTATTTGAGAGACATTCCTTCTTGTTGAGTCTGGAGTTTGGTGGCTTTTTGCAGGGCTGAAGTGGAGGTTATTTTTTGGGTAGAATTTTTCTATTTAGTAAGTGTACAAGGTCTCTGAGTAAATATTGTGCAAGCATTGAAGGGGAGGATTTTGAGGGATATTTGGGCTAAAGGAGAAGGGTAGTTCTAGAGGATATTTTTGGTGGTATTTCAATCACATTTCAGTGGAGGATTTGGGCCTAAAAGAGTAGTGATTTTCCTGCAATGTATACAAGAAGCCTAGGTATATAATTCGCACTATTTAGGGTCTTCTGAGTTAGTTGGAATCATCCCAAACCTTTCTGGGTTTTTGTGGTTTTGGCAAGTGGAGTCTGATTTCATAGAATTTTATGATCAGTTTAGAGGGGATAAATTCGGTTCTATTCTGACATCACTTGGAAAATTTCTTGGGAAGCATATAAATTTTGTGGGAGCTAGTATCAGCACTTGGGTCAACATACTTTCACCTGGGTTTTGCATATCTTGCATGAGAAAGCCTAGGTTCCTTTATTATCACTTTATTATACCTAGATTTATTTGATATTAATAAAATGGCTCAGATTTATTACTAAGTTTATTTGGTTTATTGATTGTGCATGCATGGTTGAAAAATTTTACTATTGTAGCTTAGTTAATGCTCTTGATGCTTACTATTATTTCCTAGTTGAAATATTACAATGGTATCATAGCATGTTCTTTCCCATTTGTGGGCATAGGAATAGGTGATTCCACTTATATATGTTGGAGTAGTGTTTCATAGAGGCAGAGGAAAAGGTAGAGGAAGATGTCAATGTAGGGGAGAATACCCTAACACTTTCTTGAAAATAAACCTTGAACGTGCTAGAGAATGTGAATTTTGGGACAAAGAGCACATGGAGTACTAAGCAAACAATGAGCAGCCTAGACGAGGTGATTAGTGTTGAAGAATGTAACTAGTGTCGGTCTTCATAATTATATTTGAGTCATAATGTAATGTATTTGTCAAAAGAAAGAAAAAGAAATTGACTTATTAAAGCATGGGTTTCATTCTTAGTTCAATTTTTTTAGATCAAAGCCTCCATTAAAGGACTTTATGGTTTATGTCAAGTGTCCTTGTCCATGTCATAATATAAAATGTTAGGATATTCCGACACGTAGGAATAGTTAAGTATAACTTGGTCTAGTATAGAGTTAGGTAAAGTGTGTTTCTTTACTATGTACATTTGTAACTTACAATCTGACGGTCACGATATGTAGTGATCCGATGATTCATTCTCTCCTCGGTATTACCAACACTTCTTGGGATCTACTTGTCAAATGAGAAATTTATTTTATGATAAAATAGGTCAATTAGGCCTCCTCCACCAAGTCAACCTGAAATAAGGACAATTTGACCTAAATTAAGGGGCCAAAACACCTATATAAAGGCAGTAAATCGACCTCATTTGTCACACTCACACATCAAGTTCGTTCTACAACTTTTGGGGCTAGAAAAAGTGTGAAATTAAAAGGAAAAAGCAGAAAGGGATAGGAAAGAAGAAGGAGGATGTTATCTGCCTAAGGACTCAAAATTTTCTCTCTCTATACCACACGTGTGAAGTTCTGGAGCGTTACAAGAGGCCCAAATTTTACAATAGCTGGGGGGGAATTATAGAGAAGTTGGGGCAAAAATTCTAATGAAGTAGGGTTAAAATTTGTCCTTGATGCAATATTGAAGCAGTGTTGATGTAGTATTAATGCAGTCAATCTTTGAAGGTTGGAGGAACATTTTAAAGTTTGACTTGGTGGGGAGTAAGGTCTTTCAGTCTAAGGTTTTGGTCTATCTCATTTTGAATCTACTGAAGGAATATTTTTTTACTAGGTTTTCCCCTATATAGGGGTTTTAGCCCTAGTTGAGTGCCTACTTCTAGTGTCCATGATCTTCATATTTTTTCTTTGATGATTGCTTGATGAGAATAACATAAGGAAGTTAATAAGAACATTATAATATCACAAGGAATTATCAGTATAAGAAAATCTTTATGCCTTTCTGATTTTCTAACATGGAATCAGAGCTAAGGCGAAGAAGAAGGAAAAATGCAGACTGGAGATCTATTGAAGAAAATGGGATCAAACAAATGTCATTATAAAAAGGATTATATAATAAGAGACTCCTATTGTCTATGGGAACTATGTCAACTTCAATGAAGTGAGAAAACAAGCTAGAAGGAGCCTCCAACTACAGGGCATGGAAAAAGAGGATAGATCTTATCCTCGAAAAGCACAAAGTTTTGAATCTCATTCAAGGAAAATTCAAGAAGCCTATTAATGAAGAAGAGAAGGAGAAGTTCATATAAATGGAAATATTTTCCATGAATTTAATAGTGGATGGAGTTAAGGACAACCTACTTCCATACATATCCAACATAGATTCTGCTCAAGAAATGTATGAGGCTCTCTCCCCAAATTATTCGCCATAAATAACATTGGTCAAATAGAAAGCCTCAACAATGAACTAAGAACTATTAAAATGATGAATGATGATATTGTTTCATCATATTTTGTTATAATATTCAGAATAAGAGATGAACTCCAAGCAATAGATGAAATCATACTAGAAAAAGAGGTCGTAATTACTACCCTTATATTGCTTTTGCATCAGGAATTAATAGTTGGAAGGATACTCCAACATTTGAACAAGTGTAGAATGCATTTAGTCAAGAAGAAGCTTGAATATCAATAGTAAATGGAAAGAAGGAGGATGAATAAGAAAACACCTCGAATGCATATTTTTCTCATCACAAGAAGTGAACCTTCAAGAAGTTCAAAGGACCAAAGAAGAAATTTGACCTATCCAAAATTGAATGTTACAACTGCCATAATATGGGTCGTTATCTGAGTCAGTGTCCTTAGAATCCAAGGAATAAGAAAAGAGATAGGGATCGAGCAAATTTTGTTGATGAATCTCCTCCAAAGAAGAACAAGAGTAAGGAATCGGAAGTCAAGGGATATACTACTAAGTTCTCCCCTACATATACTTCTTAGTCTTGTATTTAGTTCCTTTGTTTTGATTTCTAGAGTTTGTAGGTCTAACATGTCTAGTTGGAACATTTTTTATTTATTTTGACAGGTTGTTGGAATCCCTCAAAAGGATTGGGTTAAGAGGGAGCCTTCACCATTATACAAAAGATAATTATTTTTTTCTTTTTTTCCTATTTTCATGTTTATTTCGTCCTCACATCAAGACTTGTTTATATTATATGCTAATAACCTTTCTCTTTATATTTTACTTGGTTAAGAAATCTTCTTGAATTCTCAAGGGTTATGGAGGAGACTTTACAAGATAGACTTGAAGCATGGTAGAAGTTATATTGCAAAGGAAACCCTTCAAGAATTGATGTCCTACAAGGTTTGTTAAGAAACAACTCAAGGTATGTCTTAGGCTATAAGCTTTGTTATAAAGTTATCTTCATCTAAAAGGTATGTTCATTCTCTTTTGAAGTTTTCTTTACAATACTGACATTGTTATGTCTAGGGTTTTGAATCACAAAGATTCTTGTTAGGGTGATTAATCATTAGATTGAATCTACCCTCATGATATTATTTGATCATTATTGTGTAACCCTAACCTTTAGGGTTCACTACAAAACAGTAACATATTGTTTCTAAGGGTATGTCAATATTCATTATGAATCCCTAGTTTACTTTTGGTTGTTGATCATATTCTTTGATGTTTAGGTTTTGATATTGTTATGATAGAAACCTTATCCCTTTAGGGTTTGTTGTTAATGTATAAGTTATATATTAAAACCATAGATTTTTAGAGTTTGGTGAATTAAGGTTTATGACAAAAACCCTTGTAATATTTATAGTAAGTTTCTAGGAATGAAATCTTAGGTGTGTTCGCTCTTTGTAATTTTCCCTAGGATGAGGAGAAAAAATGCATAGGTAACCACAAAAGTAGTTGTAAGCTAGAATTTATCCCTTATAGCTTTAGAGAGGGCTCTCTTTGTCTAGGATGTTCAGTTACTCAAATGTTAGGCTAGGTATAGTGCTTAGTAGGGTATGATTTTCAAAGATTTACTGGTAGTAAAGGAGACAGATCCATTGGGCATGGAGTCATGTCTGGTTGATTATGTTTCCAGTGATGAAATGAAAAGGAAATGGAACTTATACAGGGGTGAGGTATGTAGTCTCTTTAGATATTTCAAATAATAATTCGTTTTCGGAGTTCAATTGAAGAAAAACGGAAAATGACAAAAGGGCATCAAACATCACGATGAAATTATAAACTATCATTTTAGCATAAAACATAGATGTCTAGTAAACTGAAACAGAGCATTGTTTGGAGTGAATTTTGGATCAAATATTTCTTTAACTAAACAAGAGGATAAATTTCAAAGCATGATTATCATAAAAGATAAATTACAAAGAAATAATTCACATCTCCAAAGAAAACTAACACAAATATCCCTGCAAAATCCACCTTTGTATTTCATTCACTGTAAAAATAAATCAAAATAATTGTAGTACACAATGTCCTTTATCTTGAACCTAACCATCCCTTTTCTTAATTACATTCACATCATAAATATACTAAAATGAGTCAATTCCCACCTCTAGGGGTCGAAATTCCTCATTAGGATTTATGTTTCTAACTTCTGCAATGAAAATAGAACTGACTACTAAAGACTAGACATTACTTAACTAGATCTTTCTAAAGAATTTTTCATTAAATACTCAACCCAAATAAAGCCCACAAGTCATTGAATGATTTATTACAATTACTCAGAACATAAAAACAAATTTTATCTTTTGTAAATTGGTCAAAAAGATGATTGTTTGGAATCGCAGCACCGGCACTGCGCAACCTCCTAACTCTTCATAAATGAAAAAATGCAGCATGAAAACGCAGCGCTCCAAGGTTGAGATGTCTCCAGTCAATTCCTAAGCTTCCTGATGACTCCATCATGTGTGAACAATCATGTACATGGATAATTTACCCCTTAGAATATTTATTTCACCACACGAATCCTACAATTTTCACATTTTCATCTATAGCTAAAAACGCAACGTCAATTTCAAAAGTGCAACGCCATCTGTTTTCATGGTTTGAGTTATAGTTATCTTCCTGTCTGAGATGCACACGTTGGTGATGATGTTGAAACTGAAATAATCATGCCACATACCCCTTTCAATCCTCTTTTTTCCAAAAATATCAAACATTCATCTCCACACCAAAAATCCTAACCCTAATACTAGTTGATGAGCCTCATTATTGGGTAATTATATGGGCCTTAATTCATCTCCTAGTCTAGTCAAACCAACTATTCTCATAACTTATTGCATAATTTTGATTATATTTTGTTTATGAGATGAGTTAGAGTTGGATATTTTGCTTTGTGGTCTAATGTGCATTTAATGCAGGATTAAAGGATAAAAGCAAGGAATTTTGGCAATGACCGAGGTCAAAACTCGAATGGGACAAGGGAGAGGGATTATAGGATGTAAATCCTCCTCATTTACTACCCCTCCATTCGAATATTCCTCCATCAACTCGGAGTGCAAACAACCAAATCATGAGGACTAGAAGGCAGTTGAGCAAGTGAAAGACAAAGCACCAATTTATCTCGACTTTGGGAGCTGAGCCTCCCTAATTTTAAGGAATTCGTTGGATACTTCAAATGTATAAGTAGAGATGCCTAGGACCTTAGTAGGATTTGGATTTTGATTTTAAAACTCTACTTTATTTTTGAGCTACAGGACTTGTGACAGGTTTTTATGTTATCTATTGTTTTGGTAATAAGAATGAGTTTTGTTTTGAGCCAGCACTGAGCTAACTCAAAGGGATGAAGCTCTTGGGTTAGGGCCAACCCTAGCAGCCAAGTCTCCTCTTTATTGTACATATATGCTAGTGTAGATTCATAGCTTAATTGTTCATTTGCTTAGTAGATGCATTTCCATTACAGTGGTGTAGATTACATTGGTTGTGTGATAGTTTGATTCCATTTGTGCCTTCTTTCAAGTAGCAAGTTAGCAAGGAGAAAAAGGATCACCACAAGTTTGTAAGCAGGTGTCTTGGCCTCACTTCCTCCCTTTGGGACCATGACTTGAGGAAGGGACCCTTCAGCAACCCCAAAAACACATATTTCTATCTCTTGTATGAGCTTTGGAGTTTGTTGTCGGTAATTCAATATTTGGTTAATGTTGCAAGGCAAATTTCATTGTCATCTTTTTCCATCTCCATTTATGCAATAAGATCTCTATCATGCTTTCATTCCCTTTAGCAACTTTCTTCATGCATAATCTAGACAATTGATTCATGCTTTTCTAGTTTATGAAAATGTATCTTGTTGCATAGTTCTGGGAAGACACACATGTTTTAAGCAAAGCATGTACTTCAGGAGGAGACCAAGACTTCATCACCAGTAGCCACCTTCCACTCCATCCACCTTAGCCATCCCTTGTTTCACCATCACCCTCACTAGTTTTTCATCATTTTTCATTAAAATTCCCCTAGATACATTGAGTGAATCTAGCCATCTCTTATCTTAGATATTGACTCATTAGTGCTCCTAGACCTTCTAACACTCCATTCCACCCATAACACACCTTTCCCAAGCTTCCCAACACCTCACAGTTAGCTCTCAATTGTATCCTATAGGTTTCCTATAATTCCTACAGGATCATCTTGTAGGTTTCTAGTACATCCTATAGGTTTTCCTGAAACGGCTTGTTTTTAGGTCGAATTGATGGGAAACCTCTAGGAAGTCACAAAAATCATCCTAGGACCCCTCCACACCATCCAAACACTTCATAAACCTTCTATCCATACTCAAACACCTTCCATCCACCTGTCACATCCACAATAACAACTAGTTTGCATACTTGATTTTGCCAAAAAAAAGCCAAAAAAATGAAAACAGATTTAATTTACTTTCTTTGCTTGCACATTAGTATTGTTTTATTTTTTTACTTATGCAACTTAGATAGTAGCATTTGTTTAGTGTTTATTTAGCAATTCTTCTTAGCATAGCTGCTTAAATGCTTAATTAGGCGTTGGATTATGGGGGCCTAACCCAGGATCATTATTATTTAGCCAAACAAATCCCTACACTACTGGCCCATTTGGCATCAGCCCGTGGAGCACGGGCTGAAGTCTCACCCGAATTAGTATGGGGGGATGCTGGAACCAAGATTCCGCACCCTTGATATGGCTATGATTGTTGGAATTATGATGCATGTGTTGTACTTGATGGCAACCCACTCATAGAAGATCATCTCACTTAGTTATAACTAGATGAATCTTCAAGAAGAGATATCAGATGTGACTGAATGCCT
>APFE030366614.1:125376-136099 GCA_000404065.3 Pinus taeda
TTTACAGTTATACAACATATATGCTATCATACATCTCTACAACATATATAAATAAGATACTATACAACTCTTTGAAGATTAGAAATATATCAAAATGCTCATATCTGATAGTGACTCAATCAACTTACTAAAGAGTTAAACTATGTTGCCTTGTGTAATAGATTTGAGCAATAACCCTTTTTTGTGTTTATATAAGACATCAAATGTCAGAAAATATATATATATAACATAAAGAAAAAAATAATGTATTCATCCTTTCTCCCTCTTGCTAAGGGAGACAATAACCACAAGTTTAAGCTTGTCTTGTACAACAACACTGTCATAATTAATGAAAATGTCTTTTTCCCAGCTATGAATAGACTCTCTCTAACTCAAAATGCATACAAAGATCCATAAACCCTCTAACAATGATCCATTACTGCAATCCAACATGTCATAAAAGCCCTTTTGTACTAGAGGTAGATCATGATAAACCAGTGTTGTTAGTAAAAAGTTGTTAGCTTATAAAATCAATAATCAAAGGCATTGTTTTCAATAACATCATATGTTTAATGTTTCATTCTATAGTCATGGAACTTCTGATCATTCATCACAATTAAATTGTAGTTGTTGGGATCTCATCAAGATTCTTTCCCTCTGAATGGGAAGCCTCTTTAAATGAATACATCAACATGTTTTTCATATGTCAGGCATCAACAAAACTATTAGATCATGGAATCAAACTATATTAGGTTTGCATGTATATATACACTATATTCATGATGAGTCACCATCAATTGTTTCATTGTCACATATGAACATGTCATCAAACATCCATCAAAGGAAAATTTCATATAGTTAGGGAAACTCACAAGTGTATCTTCAAACTTCAATTGTAAAGCGTATCTTCATACTTCAAGGATCGTAGAATCACTTCTTTATCACATTATACAAACACCTTTCATCAAAGTACTAACTTCATCAAGTGAGGGCATCCATTTGTTACATTGTCCAATTCACTATTGATCCAGGTGGATATTTTGTTCACCCACCTAGACCTTGAGTCGTTTTCATTTTTTTCCTTTTTTATTTCCACATTTACTATTTTTAGCTGTTTTTCGATTCTTACACTTCTGGAGCAGTTTTGACCCCCTAAACAACATTTTGTTTAGGTCCATTGTAGGCCCATAGTCATGGACAAGGGCCCATGGAAAATCCTATAGTACTCGGAGAGATATTTCCAACAAGGTATCGTATGCACCAAATGGAGATAATATGACCAAGTTATGACCTCGGGAAGTTGGCTACACAACTAACCCCAATGGGGCCCAGAAACTCTTGGCATCGCATCTTATGGGGTTAGGGTTTTGGTTTTTTGGAGTTTTCTTGTGTTTTTAAATAATAAATAGGCCCTTGAATCTCATTGTTACCTAATTCAGAGGCATGTAACCACCACATTGCTTCTCAGAGATAGGCTACCATTGCCCCAGCTAATATTGTTTCCATTTTGTTTGTAAGCATATTTCAAAATTTGATATTAATGAAATGAAGTGTTATTTCTGCTTCATCTCTGTATTTGTGGTTGTATCTTCAATTTTTTATGTTCTTGTTTAAGTTTGGATCAATGGTATCAAAGCGGTTTTCACTTTCTCTGTTTTTATTTGCATGTTCCTAATGAGGTCGTGATATAAGGAGTTAGGGCTCAAACTGGTTGAACCTTTGCAAGACCAACCTCTCAAATCCCAATGGCCTCCCATAGTGGAAGAGAAGAAATATGAGGGGGCAGGAAATCCTTTCAAAATATTTCTGGAAGAAGCCCTCGAGCAATAAAGGACACGATGATGGATAACTTTGTCTAGATCCTTCAACAGTTATCCAAAGGCAACACATCTACTCCCAGAACCTACCCTAGAAGCACCACACCCTTTAATGTACAAGTTAACTTTGACACCCCCATATTTGAAGGTCAAATAGATGTGGATGTAACACCCCTCTGTTGTATGTAACACTCTGTTGCTATCATGTCAGGCCTAATCTAAGACTCATTTGTAACAGAAAAGCTAGGTCTGAGGTGTAGCAATGAAAGTAAATAATTCAGCATTAAATAAATAAATCTAAATTAATCACTTGGAAAACAAGGGACCAAGAGATGAGATTCTTGCCAAAATCCCATTGGTGAATGAGAATGGATAATTCTTTCATGATAAGACTTCTAGATCATATTCTAGATAAGCTTAATGGATGGGAGATAAATATCCATTAAGTTACTTAGCTGGAGAAAGATGACAAGTTTAGAAAAACATAAAAGCCTTGCAGGAGAGAAAGGAAATATTTTATGGGAAAAGGCTCGTGGGAGAGAAAAGCGAGATTTTTTGGAAAAGGCCTAGGCAAATGGTTAAAAATATCCACCTAAAAGCTAAACATTGCTAAAGGAAACCATATCATGAAAGAGGGTATTAAGTAGCCATTTAAGAGATCAACAAGAGACATTTGATCCATGGCAAGAACTCTTTGCTTAGGGGTGGACTAGAAGAAGTCAGTTCTATGTTGGGTGGTGGTGCATGATTTTTCAAGTGACATTCTTTTAGTTACTTTGGTCTGATTCAATTACATGGGATGTACTATATGTTTTCTCCTCACTCTTTATGTTGTTGAATCTCTCAGCATATGTTTATAGTTGCATGTGTTATCTATTTATGAAAATGATTGAATACTTATGTATGTGACCACTATTGAATATAAATTAAATTAAAGTGTAAATTTAGTGATGGGAGCATAATAGGTGGTTATTAATATTGAGTCAAGGAGCTAGGTGGATAATGTTAATATTAGGTCAAGGAGGTATGTGACAAATGGTATTGGAGCTCTAAGTTCAAACATTATGGCCTATAGGCCATTCACCTCTATAAGATATGAATGAGTTGTATGTCCTAAACTAGTTCCTACACAAATAAGAAGTTTCAGTGAAGGGTTTAGTTATAAATTTCTCATAATCCATAAAGGTTGAAATTAAATCTTAAAATGATTTATTGCAGGAGTATGTTGAAGCAATAACATATATACATGTGTGTGTGTGTGTGTGTGTGTGTGTGTGTGTGAATATTATATCAATTACTTGCAATCAAACATTATTTTAAACTATAGTTGTTTGAAATTATGGATTTTGAAAGAGCTAAAGGTTGATATTTTAATGAGGAGTGAAATATTCTATATTTCTTCTCAAGAATGTAACTAATTGCATTTCCTATTGTAGGTTTTAACCCTGTACAGAAATTACCTGCATATGAATTCTAAATCACAGGAAAAATAAAAATGCGAGAGCATAACACATAAAACACATATACACAGAGATTCCCACTGACTCAAAACAAGAGACTACCAGCTTTGATTTTCATTATGTCCTTTCAATGGTTACATACATATTAACATGCGAAGCCACCAATCCCAATGGACGAAACCATCGCGTCAAGAACCGGACCGAAAAAACCATAGTAGTGTTCGCCCAACCTAATATAGGGTCCAAAAAAAAATCTCGGGCGTGCCGGAACCCCCGAGAGGGCGCTACCTGCCCCCTCAAACCCCGGATAGGGGTGCTACTCCCCCCTGGACCCCACACCGCCGCAATCCGACGCGGCGATAGGGGGCTCTGCCCCCCCTCTAACCCCCCGATTCACTACGTAGGTTAGTCGTGGAAAGAATATAACACAACCCAACACCTATTGCATAAAGGGATCAATTAAAAACAAAGTAGTCCACTGGATCACTAGATATTCAATTAGAAGGGAATAACTAACCCTAATCGTTTTGTCGTGAAGGCTACAAGTTCAATTATCTATCTGGTTTGAATTATTCATATGGCGTCACTATTCTCAATGTTAGGCCCCTATACTACTAGTGTAACCCCTTATTGTTATTAGTACAACCCCATTATTATATTTTGTACCCATATAGTCCCCATGTTGTTACGATTGTGCCCCATAGAAGCCCACTATTCTTATTATGCCCTTACATTATTATTTTTATGTTGGCTCTAATTATATTATGACCCCTTAGACTCCTATATATAGTAAGGAGGTCTTGTCATTTGAATCATCCAAGAATTGTTCATTTTTGTAATGTAAAGGATGTTTTCCCCTCGAAGAGGCTGAATTCTAAGGCTTTGATCTATCTTTTCTATCTTTTTGTGAGCTAGTTTCATAACATCTGGTAACAAAGCTTTGGATTCTAGGTTTTTGCTGCTCCAAATAGTTCATCATGGCATTTTCTCTATAAAATGTTTTTTGTGATGTTTCAGAAGCGAAAAAAAGCCCATTTGAGAAGAAATCACATTGAACCTTGGATCTGAATTTTAGAGCTTTTCGCGCCATATTTACGGAGATATCATTCGAGGAAGTTGGTCTTTTTGCAGACTCCTGAATTACATTCCAAACAGGTGACCTGGGGAAAATCATCATAACTTTCTTTCTAAACATTGGATTTAACTTTCATCAGAATATGTACAAAGAGGATGGACTATAGTTTCTTGCATATATTTTTCAGAGCCAAAGGTCGAAACAACGACTCGTGGCATGTCGTAAAAGTTTGCTCTACTGAACTAGTCTACAATCAGATCACTCTAGGAGATTTGACATAACTCTTCCCTGGAGAATCCAATTTTGATCACATTGGTGGCATTGGAAAGGGGACGCAGAGGGCTACTATAGGTCGCAATTTTAGAACTGGAAGAACAGAAATTACAGAGTTATATTCATTTCAAGATAGAGCTCCTAAATGAAGAAAAGGGAATATGAGGAAGTTTGATGGCAAGGATCTGGTAAATTGGATACTTCAGATGGAGAAATATTTTAATCTACATGGTGTTCCACTGTTACAAAAGGTATGTATTGCATCTTCATATTTAGAACCAGATCAATTTTTATGGTATAAAGGGCTTTGTTCTTGTAAACAATTTGTTACGTGGTCAATTTTCACAGAGGAAATGATAGCACATTATGAGGATACTGTTAGAGCGGTCTTGTTAGTCCTCCGTCAGTGATAAAAACTCTTTCTACATCTAATTTTTAGGTGTCTCACTCCATTCACTTAGCTGCATTCCGCTAGAAGCATGCCATAATTTGACGGAAGGGTCTTGTCAGTTCATTCCCCTCATGTCTTGCACCTACTGGCTTAAGTCTTTTGATCAATGTTTATTAAAATCCATGACAGTCAATGTTTGATATTTTAATGGAAAAGACACATTTCATTCATTGGGTCTAGGGTTTGCAAACTGTTGTTCTCAAAGTGCTTCAATAATACTTGCAGGCCAAAAGAAGGTTCAATAATTCACTCAAATGATGTTTCTGAGCAAGAAAAAATGAATTTTGGAAATCTGAGAAAGGTTTTTGTCCAAAATAGGCCAGGGAAGAAAAAATTCCTTCAATTTTGACACATGTGTCATGGTTTTATAGAAATGTCAAAAATACAATTGCTCCAGGAGAATTGATGTACCTCTAAAGTAACCTTGGGAAAATCAACTTGTCTCCTAGCTCGGTTAGCCAAATGACTTTCTTGATGAGTCAAATGATAACTAGACACAAATATATTTCTAATGAGATATCATGAGCTCAATTTGGAGTTGAGAAACACCTTCAAAAGTTGACCACAACATCACTCTGGCTTGAGGCAACCTCACTAGGCACATTTTGACTAGTCTTGGGCGATTTGCTTTTTGATAGGGTAAATGAACTCAAAATTAAAAAATTATTCTTGCATTCTAAATTAGACTCAAGGACCTTTCCAACGAGCTATCCTGCACCCGAATTGGACACCGGGAAGAACTCCAAAGGTCTCCTGCAAAAAGCATTATTCACAGGCTTTATGCGTCGCGCACTGGTGTGACACTTATGATGGAGAGCTACAAATCAAGAAAGGTTTGCATTTTTGAATTCAGCATGAAACCCCATGACTTCTGGTGCATGGCCAAAAAAGTTGGAGCATTTTTGGGGCATTTTTGGTCATTTGACAAATTTTTGGGCACAAAACAGGGTTTTTCTCCCTGTGCGCCGCGCCAGGAGCTCCAAATCAAGAATGGTTTGTATTTTTGGATTCCGCATGTAATATCATGACTTTTGGTGTGTGGCCAAGAAGTTTGGGCAAGTTTTGAGTCCCCAAGAGGTCAAAAACACTCAAAAAATGACCTCTCTGCCCCTATTTTGACACACAGGAAGAAGTCTTGGGAGATTGAAGTTTTGGAGGGGAAAATGAGCACCAAATTTAGAAATTCCACTTGGGTTGGAAAGTAGACAAATGGGGATTTCTAACAAGCACACTTGGGCTCAATTTGGACTTCAGGAAGTGCCTCAAAATTAGCTCCAAAGTGGCACGACGCATATAGTTTTGTGCGCGGCGCACAGAGACCCAAAGGCCAAAATCACCTCCGCTCCGCGACATTTCGATTCGCGACTTTATCCAAGTGGGCCCACTCATTTACACTACATTTTTCTTGGAACCTAAGGCAAAGTTTAAAAATTATTTACACTAAAGGTTGGCTTCTATCCAAGTGGCAAAGCAAGGCAAGCAGTCACCCAAGCAATTTGTCATTTTTGTAACGCTGCACCTGTCACTAATGGTTGGATTTCCATTTCCATTTTGTAATGATTTGAAAAACTCCTCAGCTATGGTTCGTTCTATTTCCCAATGGCATAGTCTATTTATTGTATGCAAAACTATTTGCAAAGGGTTGGTTGTAATTTCTGGGAGACTGTGGGAGAGAAAATCAGTTACTCATTGTATATTTTGACAGAGAATTAATGAAAGGCAGCGGCTCTGGTTCATGAGATTCATGTGGTATGAGTGTAGCAAATGTGTTCTCTTTCTGTTTCATATGTATTTCGTTATGTTTCACAATTCATTCATATTCATTTCCAGTGAAATTTTCTAAGTAAGATAAGGTAGAATTCATGTTTATTGCTCTGCCTATGGGAGAGTTTCACGTTTTGTGTTCTTCTTCAATTGAAAAGGATTCATGTGTTTATGCCCTTTTCACCCTCCTAAACAATCTTTCCATTTCGCATTATTTCAAACTTAATTGCTAGACCTTCTACCTGTCTTGCCTCATGAAGTAATATGTGCCTTTGTGTTAAATTCTCTGCTCATTGTTGTTCGTCGGTCCCATACATCCTAGAAACTCAGTCATTTATCAAAATTACCTCTTGTATCCATATTTATTTACCTAGCCTAAAATCAATATTTACTATAAGTAACCTCAGACCATATCGTTTATTTATTCACTGAGCGTGACACGGAGAGAGCCCTCTCCTATGCTGGTAGGGCTAGCTACCAGACTGAGTGTGGTTTGTGGTTACCCTAAATTTTTCCTTCCTTCAGCCTAAGGCAGATTTAGGTGCTAACAGATACAAAGAGCAACACCTTCTTTAGAGCAACACCCCAACAATTGGAAAGAGTAAAAGTGTTGGCATTATGAGACAAGTGTTGTCCTTGATGGCAAATCACTCAGATGATAAATTATCGTGTAGCAAAGTTATTTTCAAGCTCACGGACTTTTATGCAGAGAAAAGTTTATTTCATGTAGAGAAAAGTTCATGGAATTTTATGCAGAGAAAAGTTTATTTCATGTAGAGAAAAGTTCACAGAATTTTATGCAGAGAAATGTTTATTTCATGTGGAGAAAAGTTCACGGAAGTTTATGCAGAGAAGGGTTTATTTCATGTGGAGAAAAGTTCACGGAATTTATGTAGAGAAAATTTTATTTCATGTAAAGAAAAGTTCACGGAATTTTATGCAGAGAAAAGTTTAATTCATGTGGAGAAAAGTTCACGGAATTTTATGCAGAGAAAAGTTTATTTTCATGTGGAGAAAAGTTCACGCACTTTCATGGTTGGTTCATGGTATTAGTCCAACAGTTTTTGATCCTATTGTTTTGGTCCGTGGTATTGCATCCAAAAGTGTTGATACCAAGTATTGGGTTCATGGTATTGTTTTATTATGGTTTTGGACTGTGGTATTGTGAAAGGCCTAAGACTATAAAAGAGGAAGGAGATCATTTGGCAAATCATCATCTAAATTATTGAATATCTGATAAAGTGCTAGATCTGGAATACTGTGATTGGGTTATGGTGCAGATCTGGATCTGAGCTAAAGAGGGATCTCACCGGTTGATGGACAACAAGATCTAAGGATAGATCGGGATAAAATGGTTTGAAATGAACTATCTCTGTATATTTGATTATGCTTATTCTAGATCTGTATACTGATGCTTGTAATGATCTGATCTGGGTATAACTTAAGTTTGAAATCACAGCAAGTCATGTTTAAATATTTATAGATCTGTACACGGGTTGGCTTTGGTTTAAGCACGTATGTATGCAGGTTTGGTTCATTGTAGTAGAGTATACAATTTGAGCTATGATATTTGAAGTCACAAGTGGTTCTGGTTGTTGATGGGTTTTGATGACAGTTTAAAGGTGTCAGTATTCTACATATCATGTTTGGTTGATTTTGTTTAGCTTTAGTATTGATGGATGAGAACTAATATTGTATCAGGATCATAATGACTCATATTTATGTGATCTGATGGACTAGATCTGGATGCTAACACATATTATCCTTGTATATGTATTGATCTGGTGTTTGGATGATTTAGAAGATTGATTGATTATGTGCTTCAATGATACTAATGGTTCCAGTATGAAAATTGGATGAAACGTGGCCTTTCAGATTATGTGTTTTGCTTTAGGAGTATCCAGTCTGAAAATGTATGAAACGTGGTACCTAGAGGAGAGAAGATTGTAGGCCAGCGCCTACGTATTAGTATCTTAGCTAGTACAAGAACTATGGGGGTTGTAGCTCCCTTCCAGGAGAGACTGGAGAACGAGAGAGGGTTGTAGCTCTCTGCAGGTAGAAGCCTGCATACTGGTATAAGACTGCACCAGTACAGAAATATTGTAAAAGGATTTTCTTATTAAGAAGAAGATTGAGATGACTTGCAGCAGGTGGTTTTCTCCCACATTGGCTTTCCACCTTATATCATGGTGTTCATGTGTTTGGCTTATGTGTGATGATATATTCTATTTTACTGCACCTGTTTACTGTTAATATGGTTGATAATGTTCTAATGCACTCATTAAGGATCAACTAACTGAATCATAAGAAGTTGTAGAAGTAGCATATATGAATCTGAATATGGAAATGAAAAAGTTTTATTGATGTGATAATACTGATTCACCCCCCCCCCTCTCAGTATTATTTCCAACAATAATGTCGGTTTATTCCAACTATACCTGCCTTCGCATAGGTTGCTTCTTGCTCTGTTCCACCCTTCAATACCTTCGCGAAGTGTTACAATCAGCCTTCGCGCAGCCCTAACCAAGGGCTGAGATGCTTTCACCCGAGTGGTACACTAGTTACATGGACCTGGTTGGGGAGTGTGTAGAGTCCAAACCTTCTTCATTTGAGGAGGCAGTGCAGCAACCATTCTGGGTTGATTCAATGGTAGAGGAGTACAACTCTATCATTCGGAACAGTGTGTGGGATGTTGTCCTAAGACCTCAGGACAAGTCAGTGGTGAGTTCTAGATGGCTTTACAAGGTAAAGTAGGTAGCTGATGGCAGTGTTGAGAAACATAAGGCAAGGTTTGTTGCCCGTGGTTTCTCACAGGTCGAGGGGATCGAATATGATGAGACCTTTGCTCCTGTAGCAAGGTACACATCTATCAGATCGATATTGGCACTATCAGCTCAAATGGGTTGGAAGATCCATCAGATGGATATGAAGACAGCATTCCTCAATGGGAATATTGAGGAAGAGGTGTACATTGAGCAGCCAGAAGGTTTTGAGACCTTCGATTGTGAGTCGCATGTGTGCCGACTCAAGAGGCCTATGTATGAGCTAAAGAAATCACCTCGTGCTTGCTACACCAGGATCGACAGCTATTTCACCAGGTTGGGCTTCACCAAGAGTGAAGCAGATGTGAACCTTTACCACATCATGGTAGAAGGTAAGCCATTGATCAT
This sequence comes from Pinus taeda, assembly GCA_000404065.3. Taxonomy (NCBI): domain Eukaryota; kingdom Viridiplantae; phylum Streptophyta; class Pinopsida; order Pinales; family Pinaceae; genus Pinus; species Pinus taeda. Next base: position 135,366 of record APFE030366614.1, read on the forward strand.
TGTTCTTTATGTCGATCATCTGATTTTGATAGGTGATGTTCAGTTGATCAAGTCTTGCAAGGAGGACCTTGCAAGAGAATTTGAGATGAAATACATGGGTCTTATGCACTACTTTCTAGGCATGGAGGTGTAGCAGAAAGATGGGGAAGTATTTGTGTCTCAAGGCAAGTATGCCAATGAGATACGCAGGTGCTTCCACATGGAGAAACGCAAACCCATGCAGACTCCTCTAGCTGGGAACTGGAGGAAGGAGGATTCTACTTCAGGTGAGGTAGTAGTTGCTACTGTTTATCAGTAGCTTGTGGGTTCACTAATGTATCTAGTGAACACAGGACCCGACTTATGCTTTGCGGTGAACCAGCTGAGTCGAGCTATGGTTCAGCCTACCAAGCTGTTTTGGAAGGCAACTAAGCATGTGCTGAGATACCTCAGAGGCACATCTTAGTATGGATTGTGGTACAGACAGATTGTTATAGATTTAACCCGGAAATATTATAAATCTGATATGAAATTATAAGATATGATTTGTTTAGCTCTGATACCACTTGTTATGCTCTTTAACCTACAAGACAATACCAGAATACAAATATGCGAAGCAATATACCCAGAACATAGAATAGCGAGTAAAAAGAGCAAGTATCTTATTATTCAGAAAGCAATGTTCACTTGCCTCTTCGAGGGGGCAACCTCCAATAGAGCAGAGCTCGATGACAAAATAAGACACGATGCTCCTC
>APFE030366614.1:141100-293088 GCA_000404065.3 Pinus taeda
CGGTTCTGTCTAATGTGCTACTACTCGAAGGGGTACCCACAGGGGTTACAAGGGAGTCCAACAAGCATGACCACCTCTTGCATTTCCTGCGTGCATGCCTCCCCAAATCCACAGGTTTATGCGCTCAACGACAGATCCTGTGGTTTAAAGACACCGGAACACGTCTCTAACCAAAAAACAATTGCTAAGAAATGGGATCCCACTTGCCCTGGAAAGTGCTCTGATACCACTTGTTTAGCTCTGATACCACTTGTTATAGCTAATACCACTTGTTATGCTCTTTAACATGCAAGACGATACCAGAATACCAAATATGCGAAGAAATATACCCAGAACATAGAATAGTGAGTAAAAAGAGCAAGTGTTTTATTATTCAGAAAGCAATGTTCACTTGCCTCTTCGAGGGGGCAACCTCCAATAGAGCAGATCTCGATGACAAAATAAGACATGATGCTCCTCGCAGGGAGTCTCTATCCTTTATATATGACTCATACATGCAATACCATGGATCAATACCATGGGTTTTATTAATACCATCTATCTAATACCATGGCCCATTTGCAACTAAATTTGGTCCCGTCATTAATTATGGGTTAACCACTTACAATTATTAATATGGGCTTTATTGACTCTTTATAAGGACTTGATCCCACTACATAAATAAGGGGGTTAGGGTGGGACCCTAACACAGACAGAGGGAGTAAAGCTTCAGGGCTTCACAGATGCAGATTGGGCAGGGAGTCCATCAAATCGAAAGAGCACTTCTAGAGGAATCTTCAACCTTGGTTCAGTTGCAGTTTCCTAGTACAGCAGGAAACAGAGGTCAATTGCACTTAGCTCAGCAGACACTGAATACATGGCTGCCAGTCAAGCAGCATGTGAGGCCATTTGGATGTGGAATATTCTAGTGGGATTGTTTGGTTAGAGGATGGATCCAACTGTGATCTACTGCGATAATCAGAGTTGTATCAAACTCTCTGAAAATCCAGTATTTCATGACAGGTCCAAGCACATTGATATCCGGTACCATCATCTTTGAGATTGTGTGGTGAAGAGGATCATGTTGTTGATGTATGTTTCGACCAATGAACAGGATGCAGATATTTTGACTAAGGCATTGTCAAAATGCAAGTTTGAGTTCCATAGAGACGGGATTGGGGTGACTAATAATCCCTTTCTTATTGAGAGGGAGTGTTGAAAATAGCAACAAGAAATGCTAAAAATAGCACTGCTATAAATAGCATTTCGGGATACATTCCAATTTTAGTTAGTCCCTAAACTAAAATTATGAATTAAAATTCGAATTTGATCTTAGCAGCTATTTGTAAAATAATTAATTAATTCATCTTGAGTTAATTAGTTGTAGGAAATCAAACATGAAGTCTATGTGAAGACATGCAACAGTTTCTCCATTTATTGAGGAAGTTATCCCTAGATTAAAGGAGATCATGATGAGTTGTACTTTGAGTTGTAATTAGTTAGCTCAGTTAATTGAGTCCAGTTAGATTAGTTCAAATAGTTTATTGAAATAATTGTGAGTTCAGATAGTTAATGCATGCATGCATGTAACTGTTGCACTTCAGATAACTGAATATTCTCTCATAAATAACTCATGCATGTCAGTTCAGACAGAGACCCAGTTGAGATCAGATGATAGGACAATGTACTATCGTTGCAGGAATATTCCATGGAGGATATCTCTTGCATGTAGAAGGAATTCATTCCTTGGAGATTGTGCAATTACTTTTCGGTTTGATGAGTGTGTGATGAGGCCAATTCACATAGGTGGCAGCATTGGACCCCAAGGAAAACTACGCAAGGAAATAGGAGGCTTGGAGGGTTAAGGGAAGGCATATCTTGTGTATATTCAGTCTGTGAGCTATATTATTCGATTGTACTAAGAGCGGGATAGCTTATGAGATTCTTTGTGTAATCTAAACATATTTCCACTTGTATGATAATACAGAGATTGGGGTTTTTAGCTGAGGTTTTCCCCAAAGTATTCTTTTGTGTTTGTGTGTGATTGATTTCTCTTCATCTGTTATATGTGTTCTATTTGATCTTGCTCATAATCGATTAAGCTTCCGCAAGTTTGTTGTAGAAGTAGATCTTGTATTTTGCTTTAGTATATTGCATAATCTGTTGATCTACAGTGGGAATTTCTACAAGCATAGCCTTGAAACATATCACAAATTGTGTTAGATCTAAGACTTTTGTGATCCATAGCTTAGAAATCAGTCTTTCGGATTAATCACATCATAAGGATTGGGTCGACGTTTCGAACCAACTAATGTGGTTCATCCTCAGGACAAGGTGAGAAATCATACGATCTGAGAGAATAAATAGCATGGATGCATCCTTGTCCAGTGTTAGCCGTTTTCTTCACCAACGGCTAACACTGGACAATGATGCATCCATGCTATTTATTCTCTCAGATCATATGATTTCTCACCTTGTCCTGAGGATGAACCACATTAGTTGGTTCGAAACGTCGACCCAGTCCATATCACAAATTACCGTGATTTTACTAATCTCCTTAAAATCAAAAAGAAGATGTACTCCTTAGACTATTTTATGATTCGTTCCAAGGATAATGTAGAAGTTGGGTTGAAAGTTTACCTGTTAAGTCCATAAGGTCTCTAAGAATTTTTTGGATTATCTTCCTAGAAACATGGATGGAGAAACTAGAGTTAGTGGCAGACTCTCCTCCCATTCAAGGTTTTAGAGAATGGAACAATACATGTATAGATGATGAGGTGGATGAAATTTTTCCTTCATTTTTGTCTTCTTATTTAAAGTCGTGGAAATGTGGCTCGAAAGCAAAGATTCATTTTTTGGATGAATTTGCCACAGATTTTGAGAAAGAGCTTCAAGTTTTTAAAGATCAGGAAATACCTCAAACTTTTCCATTTCAGGGTTTTCCTTTTGAAGTTTCATTTCAGCAAAGCCGAAAAGACATTTTGTTACCTTTTAGTATTGAGAATGGGTTTGAGTTTGTGATCCAAAATGGATTTTAGATAGACTCCTAAGTCTAAGTGTTCCTCACAGAGGAAAATGAAAGTCCAAGGAAATTCTTGTGCATAGCCCCATTGCAAAGATATTTTCATTCTGAATGTATTACAACTTCAATGGGAAAAAATGGACTTAGGATGCAGAAGTTATCGCTCAAAGAAGATGCCCTTTGTTCTTTGGAAAAAGAGTGAAAATCCCCTAAAAATGGAAAAAAACCCTAATAAAGGGAAATCGAATCAGAGAAGGGTCAAAGAGGCGGACTTAAACAGAAAGGGGAGAAACCCCCGATTGCCAATCTCCAATATATCGAGTCAGAGATAGGCCTTTCTGTGATGGTGAGACCCTAGGCTATGCGATATGCCAATTGCCGATGATTGGATCGACAAATCGGTATCGGCAATATCATGAGGCAAAGGTTGCACCCCTAGGCCTATGCGACTTGCGATTGCAATACATCGCATTGCACATCGCAATGATGTAAAGGGGTGATAATATGCCAAACCCGACGGATTTATCAGTGCAGATTTATAACATTTGAGTTCCGCCATAAAGGGACTTTTGTGTGTATTAACGCGTTTCGATGTAAAAACTGAAATACAAAGGAAAAAGCCCCCAAAGCGATACAACCGAACCCAAAGGGGAAATAAAGGCGCGATTAATGTTATTTGAGTTCTGTAAAGGCAGATTTTGGGCAGGCCTCAAGCGGTAAATGGTTTTGGGCTGGCTCTGCCCAATCCCACACAATGAACGACGCGTGGCTTGGCGGAGGAACAAGGAAACCACCTTTTCGGGCCGATAACCTCCGTATCCTTAAGCCACCCAAAATTGAATGATGACCGTTGGATCAGAGATCCCATAGATCGCCGATGGAGCTGTGAAAGCGGCCCAAGGCAGACCCGATGTGTTTATAGGGTGGATGTGATACATTTTCAAGTCTGACAAAAAGGATTTTGTCAGGTTTTTCATCGTTTTCTAGTGTATTTGGGATTTCGACCAATATGCCTATGCGATGCGATATAACGCCAAATGGAAGACCCGATAGGCATTTAGGGGTGATTGAATGTAATTTCATGTCCGAAATACACATTCGATAGTGTATTTTGCAGTCTTTGTCTGTGTGATGGGATTTTCTCAGTTTTTGGGTTTTTGCCTATGAAACAACCTCGATTCCTTCTGTAAATGCTCCTAATCATCATGCCATGATGAAGCAAGCATTTTTACAGGCAATGATGCATTTTGTAGCCACAAAGCCGCAGAGCCAGATGGCCAGTCTAGCCGACAGGGAGCAGAGAAGTCGCAGAGCCGCAGAGGGATAATGAAATGCAGAGAAACGGCCATGGAAGCCAAAAGTCGAAAAAGTACCTCAAAGGAGGCAGAGAGATCAATTGAGAGGAAGGGGTTGCAAGCTAAAGGCAGAGAGCAGAGAGAAAGTTAAAAGCTACTGCGTAGAGCAGCTGAGGGAGTCTATGGGGTCACTTGGAGTTCAAGTGAAAAGCTAGAGAGCTAAAGGTTGCAGAAAGCTAGAGCCAGAGCCAGAGCCAAGAGCCAAAGCCAAAGCCGAGAGCCAGAAAGCCAAGAGCTTCAAGAGGCAGGGTTAAAATGGAGTCTAAACCCATTGTTTCTGTGTAAAACAATGGAGTTGAGCCAAGAGCTTGTAAAAAAGACTTTTCCATAATCCCATAGAACCTAGTTGAGTTGACTAGAGCTCACGGAGATGTAGCCCAAGGGTTTTGGGTGAACTCCTAATTAAATTGTTGTTCTGTGTGTGTTTTTTTTATTGTTGCATTGTTTACTGTTATACATATGTTGTATCAACATAACAACAGAATATTAAAAACACATAAACAGTTCTAAAATAGACATGAGCATACACCTTATTTTCAAGTAGATATATAATTCCGCATTGGTTAATCATAAAGGCTTGGGAACAAATAAGCTTTGGAAGTGGAAGAGGTTCTTGTAAGTTAGACAAAAAGCCTAAGTGCCCCATTTTCAGATTAGGTGGTATCAGAGCTTGAGATTGATTAACCCCACCTTCAAATAAGGTTATATCATAATGCTTGATTGATAGATCAAAGATTGCTTATCTGAAAGGTGTTTAAACAGTCAGAGGTTGATTGTATGTTTGTTTGCAGACTAACTCTTGTTTGAGTTTGCAGAGGTGAAGGGAAAGCTATTGATAGCTCAGCCTAGGAAGGGAAAAAAGGAAGAAGAGCTGAAGGAATTCTTCTATCCCAAAGGACCTCAAGGCAATCCTTGAAGCACAAGAGGTTTGTTGCAAAAGGTTGCTTGAATAAGCTCTTTGTTAATCTTGTTTGAAGTTATTTTGTTCATTGGCATAATGACAACTCCTACAAGTGAGTCCTCGAATTCTTCTATCTTCATCACAAGACTCTTTGATGAAGACATGAAGCAAGATTTGTCCACCATGATGGATATGGTGAGATAAATGTATGAGGATGGAAAAAAGAGCAGCATACTTAGAGAGCAGTTGAATTCCGTGAAGGAAGAGAAGCAGTTTCTTACTGAAAAATTGCAGGAAATGGAGAGGCAACTTCATATTGCAAATATGAACCTAAGAAGGATGCATGAGTTGGAGACACAGCTCTTTGTTGCCCAAGAAGCCTTAGTCAAATATCAGCTTGAAGAAGAGGTAAACCATTCCATTTTGTCTTCAAATTCCTCTAAGAATGCATATATTGGTTCTTTTGAAAAGCATACCAAAGGCATAGGTTCCAAGCTAATGTCCAAGATGGGCTATGAAGGAAGAGGCTTGGGAAAGCATGCACAAGGTATTGTTGAACCAATAATGGTTGAGGAAAGGCCTAAGTATTTGGGTTTTGGCTATGGACAGTCTTATGGAAAGGGTTCCAAAGCTGCCATGAAGGCCATTGAAACAACTCCAAGAAGGGGTTGCATTACAGAGTGTGAAGATTGTATTTAGGAGGAATGCAATGGCTTGAAACATCATTTGCAGAATGCAGGTGTTCAAAAGCACACACTTGAACCAGAGAGTTATGAAGACTCTGACAGCCTTGAAGAGATTGATGGTGTTCCAAAGGGAGCCACTTCTTCATTTGCTTCACCTCCTCATGAAGGCAATAAAGGTGAAAAAGGCAGGGATAAATATAGTTGTAATCATATTCCTTTTGATTTTGCAAAGAATGATAAATTTCCACATAGATATGGGAAAAGAATTGCATGTTCCTTTTGTGGTTTGGATAACCATAATGTTTCTAGATGTTGGAAAAGAATGGCCACATACAGGAAACTTTTGAAGGAGAAGAAGCAAAAAGCCAAAGGTCCATTGGACAAGGCAAATCATGTTGTCAAGAGGATGCACATGCAATGCACTTACTGCCATAAACAAGGACATCTTGCTGCAAAATGTTGGACTTTGAATCCAACAATGCTTCCACCAAAGCTGAAGAAAGTGGAAAGAGAAGATGGCAAGCATGGAAAGGAAGATTCCATGACTGATGTGTCTCAGGATGATTCACATGTTAATGTTGATGTGCAGACAAAGGTAGTACCTTTGAAAGGGATTGATAAGAAATGGTTAGAGTTCTTATCTGATTAAGATTGCATGTCTATTGATGCATATATTTTCATCTCTTTGTTAATGGAGATGCAAGTTGCGAGATTTTACCAAGTAGGTGAATGGAGAAGTTGAACAGGAGACTCAATTTGTTGCTACAACATTATATTTCATTTTAGCTTTGAAAGTACAGTGTGCTTAACTGAAAGTTGAAGGATGAAATGCATGCATGAGAATGTCGTGCATAAACACAGGGGTGTTGATGTTGTCCTTGTATTTGAACATGTATGTGTAATTAACTTGCAGGGTTGATTGCTTTGACATGCATGTGATGATGAAGTGTTTCATCTCTTGAAAAAGAGTCCTAATGGTATTTTTCTACATGCTTGACTTGAAGGGTCATTTGTTTTAAAGGCATGTTTTGTGGGTTTCTTATCTAGTCCATCATCTGTATGCAAATGTAAGACATGGAGGTGTTCACCAGAAGTGAAATTTGTTTCTTTTGTTGAAGCAGGAGTTTAGGCCATCAAGTTGTTGTCTGTGTTTCTATTGTTGTTAACAGTTGTTGTTGACAGCTTTTCAAATAGGTAGAAATGAAAGTTTTGTGGAGCAGATGTACTTCACATTAGTTTGAGCCACCTTGATCAATGATCAAGGCAAAGAAGTTCAACCCACCTTCTATGACCATTTCAGCAGAAGTTCTGTAGGAAGGCAAGGAGGAAGACAGTTCTTCCCAGGAAGACCAGCCCATCTAAGAAGGGAAGTGGTCAAAAACTTTGGTTCAGAGGCACTATGCAAAGGCAAGTGTATGGAGGCTGAAAGAAGAGGGTGTTGTAACTCTCATTTAACGTTCAGATTAGTATATCAGTGTTTTGGAGACCAAAAGTTCTTTAGTGGGAAGGCATGATCCAAAATGGATTTTGGATAGACTCCTAAGTCTAAGTGTTCCTCGTAGAGAAAAATGAAAGTCCAAGGAAGTTCCTGGGCATATCCCCATTGCAAAGATATTTTCATTATGAATCTACTGCAACTTGAATGGGAAAAAATGGACTTAAGATGCAGAAGTTATCACTCAAAAAAGATGCCCTTTGTTCTTTGGAAAAAGAAGCAAAATCCCCTAAAAATGGCAAAAAACCCTTATAAAGGGAAATCACATCGAAGAAGTGTCAAAAAGGCGGACTTAAGCGGAAAGGGGAGAAACCCTCGATTTCTGATCTCTAATATATCAGGTCGGAGATAGGCCTGTGTGCGATAGCGGGACCCGGGCTATGCGATATGCCGATTGCCGATGATCAGATCGACAAATCGGTATCAGTGATGGCATGAGGCAAAGGTCGGACCCTCGGGCCTAAGTGACTTGCAATTGCAATACATCGCATCAAAGCGATGTAAAGGGGCAATAATATGCCAAACTCGACGGATTTATCAACGCGAATTTATAACATTTGAGTTCCGCCATAAAGGGACTTTTGCGTGTGTTAACGCGTTTCGGTGTAAAAACTGAAATACAAAGGAAAAATCCCCCAAAGCGATACAGTCGGAACCGAAGGGGAAATAAAGGCATGATTAATGTTATTTGAGTTCCGTAAAGGCGGATTTCGGGCGGGCCTCAAGCGGTAAATGGTTTTGGGCTGGCTCCGCCCGATCCCACACAATGAACGACGCGTGGCTTGGCAGAGGAACAGGGAAACCGTCTTTTCGGGCGGGTAACCTCCGTATCCTTAAGCTGCCCGAAATTGAATGATGATCGTTGGATCGGAGATCCCATAGATCGACGGTGGCGCTGTGAAAGCGGCCCAAGGCAGACCCGATGTGTTTATAGGGTGGATGCGATACATTTTCAAGTCCGTTAAAAGGATTTTGTCGGGTTTTTCATCGTTTTCCAATGTATTTGGGATTTTGACCAATATGCCTGTGCGATGCGATATAACGCCAAATGGTGGACCCGATAGGGATTTAGGGGTGATTGAATGTAATTTCACGTCCAAAATACATCTCTGATAGTGTATGTTGTAGTCTTTCTCTGTGTGATGGGATTTTCTCAATTTTCAGGTTTTTGCCTATGAAACGGCCCCGATTCCTTCTGTAAACGCTCATGATCATCATGCCACGCTGAAGCAGACATTTTTATAGGCAATGATGCATTTTGCAGCCACAGAGCCGCAAAGCCAGATGGCCAATCTAACCGACAGGGAGCAGAGAAGCCACAAAGCCGCAGAGGGATAATGAAACGCAGAGAAACGGCCAAGGAAGCCAAAAAGCCAAAAAAGTACCTCAAAGGAGGCAGAGCTCAATTGAGAGGAAGGGGTTGCAAGATGAAGATAGAGAGCAGAGAGAAAGTGAAAATCTATTGTGCAAAGCAGCTGAGGGAGTCTCTGGGGCCACTTGGAGTTCAAGTGAAAATCCAGAAAGCTAAAGGTTGCAGAAATCCAGAGCCAGAGCTGAAGAGCCAAAGCCAAGAGCTAGAGCCAGAGCCGAGAGCCAAAGCGAGAGCCGAGAGCTAGAAAGTCGAGAGCTTCAAGAGTCAGGAATAAAATGGTGTCTAAACCTATTGTTTCTGTGTAAAAGAGTGAAGTTGAGCCAAGAGCTTGTAAAAAGGACTTTTCCATAATCCCAGAGAGCCTAGTTGAGTTGACTGGAGCTCACGAAGACATAACCCAAGAGTTTTGGGTGAACTCCTAATTAAATTGTTGTTTTGTGTGTTTTGTTTTATTGCTGCATTGTTTACTATTATACGTATGTTGTATAAGCATGACAACATAATATTAAAAGCACATAAACAGTTATAAAACAAACATAAGCATACACCTTATTTTCAAGCACATATTTAATTCCGCATTAGTTAATCATAAAGACTTGGGAATAAATAAGCTTTGGAAGTGGGAAAGGTTCTTGTAAGTTAAACAAGAAGCCTAAGTGCCCCATTTTCATATCAGTTTGATAACTCATAGTTGGAATAGTGGTATGACATAGAAAGCATGTGTGAACTCTCCAACCACCACAACCAAATTGTAGAATACTTTGAGGATCAACAAACAGATCATGTCTTTATTGATCTCGTGGCTGACTACATGGAGGGTTTTTTTAGCGTGAATTTTCAACCACTTTTTCCCCGTGGAGACAAAATGCATCATTAGTTTCCTTTGCCACTACACTGTCTAGTTTTGATTTTGTTGAAGCACAGCCAAAGAGCCATGATATTTGAGCAGCTACTTGACTGGTTGTATTGGCACTTATGTATTATCTGATCCAACATTCTTTCAGCAGATTAGTGTAGGATGAGGGTGCAATGAGGTTGTTGGCCAAATATTTGTTTTCAACCTACATTTTCATATTTAATTCTCAGTGAATTTGTAGCATATATAGTTTTGGTTTTCAGTTGCAGAATAGGTTGGTTGCAAGGTCAGATTGCAGGTTTCATTTTGAGGTTGGGAGCAGCCCAATCATTAGAGGAAATTTCAGAGTAAAAGTTACCTCCTAAGGAAAAATAATAAAATAATAGTTACGAATTTTGGAGGAAAAAGAAGAAAACTATTTTTTTAACTATATTTTTTGTTTATCTCCTTATAGGCTTATTCAAATTTCAAATGTAGATACCCGTTGGATGCAAAATTAAATTCCACATCCATAGGATGCTTAATTGTATTTTTGGCTTATTTCCTTATAGATTTACTCAAATTTCAAGTGTAGACACCCATAGGATGCGGAAATAAATTCCACATCCAACGAGTACCCAATGTGCATACTCTTGAGAAGACCCAGATTGATAAAATTTGAAGATACATTAAAAAAACGTGTGAACACGCTTTTTTTAATGTATCTTCAAATTTTATCAATCTGTGTCTTCTCAAGAGTATGCACATTGGGTACTCGTTGGATGTGGAATTTATTTCCGCATCCTATGGGTGTCTACACTTGAAATTTGAGTAAGCCAAAAATACAATTAAAAAATGTGGTTTTTCTTATTTTCCCTTCAAAATATTTACATGTGCCTCTTTTTAAATTTAAAGGATTTTGATTGATTTACATATTATGACATAGAAATTATATGAGAATTTCATAACCATTTTTAGGGTGAAATTTCCTCTAATGGGATTTGGCAACTGGTCTACAGATTCTTTGTTACCTCATTGGGAGGACAACATTTCCAGATGGAATTGATATTATCACTCCATAAATTCATGAGTGCAAGTTTTGTAATTTCATAGCGCTCCTAGCTGGGGTGATATTGCAGCGCTCTTGTTCTTGTGATTTTGTAGCGCTCTTGATTAGGTTATCTTGTAACGCCATTGTGCTCCCATGACAAAAAGTTGGCATTTGGACAAAAAAGTACAGCATTGTTTTAAACAAATTTGATAGAAACATTGACAAATTAAATGACAACAAAGATATTTCATTTCAGGCGTTTTGCGCTGCCAAATCAATTATCAGTGAAACCAATCCTCAACCAACAGATGTCAAGGTTAAGAAGAATTGTAGGGAAAAGATAAATGTAGATATTCTATTAGAAGCAACAAAAACACTTAGCTGAGAGTTTTGAACAATCATTGTCAAATTATTTGTCAGTGAATTTTCCTCTGTTTTATCAACGTGCACTGCCAGTGAATGTGTCAGCACCTTGAACAATTTGATTTTTGCTAACACTGACAGTTATTTTATAAGTGTTTTTCACAGTTTTGATCTCGTAGCATCCACCATTTATTTTGCCAACGCTCAAATTTTCTACAGGATTTTTGTAATGATAAAAGGGTTAGTTTGGATGGAGTTATATGGAGGACATTTCACATAGTGATTATCATTTATGAGGATCAATTCAGAGGGCTACGAAGAAGGGTTATTCGAAGTACAGTAACCAATATTTCAGCGGTATTTCGAGGCACCAGTTTGGGAATTCCCAAATTTTCTAGCAAGAAATTAATGATATGTTTTGTTCCTTTTCTCCAACAGTATTACTAGCTATAGTTAGCAATGTTGTCAACTATAACTCCACGTTTGTTTCAAGTAGTTTTTCATATAGCGCAACGTCAAGATGACAATGCATTAAAAATTTATTTTTGTAAATACATATTAAATCTACGATAAGAAATCGAGTATATTTCCTAAAGATAGTTTGTAATTTGATCTTCCTAGAATTATGATTTCAATTTGTAAATAGTTCTCTATAAAGCTATTCCAAAAGAAGATAGTTTGTAATTTGATCTTCCTAGAATTATGATTTCAATTTGTAAATAGTTCTCTATAAAGCTATTCCAAAAGATAAAATAAGGGTTGTTGGTCCCTGAAGGGAAAAAATGGCTATTGTATAATATTTTTTTGAATATTAATGAAAGTAGTTTCAAGTGGAAGTTTCGATATACTGTTTCTAGAGATTCATGTTATGATATCTTCACAATTTGTCCCTCTAGTGTTGTTTTCCTTTCTCTATATTCCATATTTGTATTTCCTCTATATTTGAATGAGCGTTATAGAATTAGAATTCATCTCTTTGATGCTCTAATTCCATGGTAATAGAATTCTTCATTATTGATGCTTTGTCCATCGCATTCATATTTCTTCACCGGTCTATCTGATATTATTGCAGAATTCATTGTAATTGGTGCTTTGTTTTAATTAATGTGTTGTTGCTTCCAATCACCATACTACAAACTATGTCTAAGTGAATAATTATATGTCTTGCCTCTAAAAAACATATTCCATACCACCAATCTTGAGATTCATTGGATTATATTCATATATTGACTCCATTTCTCAATGGACCATTTCTTTCATGCCCAACCAAATCCTATTTCAACACCACTCAATTAAAGACCTATCCATTGTATTAGAAATATAGCCAATTGTTGAGGTGACACTGGATAGTTGAATTGTAAAGGAGAGAGCACTCTCCAGGTTGAAGGGGCTAGCCTCCAACCTGCAAGTTTGGTTTAAAGGTTACCTCAGAGATTTCCTTTCACAGCCAGGGCATTTCTGAGTGCTAACAAGGGTGACTTTTGCGGCATTTGTGCCCCTTATTAGATATGATGTCACCTTCTCAATCATACATGTGGCCATATGAAGGATATTTTTTATGATTTAGCATTGTATCTTTATGCTAAAGGCATTTGAAGGTCGGCTTGAGACCTATCCACCTTGTATCATGGACTTTATATTTTTAGGGCTTTTCGTGAATTAGGCCCTTTTAGAGGATACTTTTCATCATTTACTAATGTATCTTTATATTGGAGGCATTTTGAAGGTTAACTTAAGACATATCCACCTTGTATCATGGAATTTTTATATACTTAGGGCTTTTAGTGAATTATTACCCTAAAAGGCAAAGTGATTGGTTTCCTCGGGAATAGGGGAGTTGTAGCTTTCTTTTGGAAGATTACACATCAGAGAGAGATCACCTTTCTTGGATACTAGTCATTTTTTTCTAATTTTGCTATGGTGCACCTACTGAATGACTTCTCTTAAGAGACTTTGTGACGTGAATGGTTATCTTTTCATGGATAATTAGTGATGAACTTTGATGATACATGCTATTCAATGTGAGTTATCTTCTTCTATCTTGTTTGTTGTTGACAAATAAGGGTTATTAAGTATTTACCATAGTTTTGACCAAAATTAAGCTCCCTTGTGTTTGAAAATAAAATAACAGTAGGGTCAAAGGTCTAGAACACCCGTTACCCTCCCTTTAGTTCTTTGAACCTACATTCATCTCCTTACTTTCAAATTGTTTCCCCTAGGTTCCATTAGCTCTTGATTGAAAAAGGCAATAGACCTATCTCTTGTGTCAATCTTGTTACCCTCCCTTTAGTTCTTTGAACCTACATTCATCTCCTTACTTTCAAATTGCTTCCCCTAGGTTCCATTAGCTCTTGATTGAAAAAGGCAATAGACCTATCTCTTGTGTCAATCTTTAACGTCTATGAAATCTGTTTCTTTTATTTGTTTTGTGGTGAATTGTGGTTTAATATAACAAAATCATATATTTTCAGTGTTTATTGACTTAGATGTTATTGTATTAGCATTAGAAATTGTTTGGAATATACTGAAAAAACATAAGTGTCAATTTAAGTGTAATTTCCAACCATAAATTAAGGTTAACATCTAAGAATTAAATTGTTGTTATATGTTTTTTAACCATAGAAAATTGTAATATGTTCTATTGTTTACTCTTATTTTGAGCCCTTATTTTTCAATTTATTATCATGAATTCTTGGGCCAATTTTACTGTTGTTATAAACTAGTTTATTGCTGCAATTTCTAATTTTACATGTTAGTTTACTTCAGCAAAGTGTGATTCCCTGATTGTGTATGTTTGGAGGCGTTCTTTGAGCCTTTACTAGTTGGCCTAAGCCTCTAGAAGAGCCATAGAACCCTTTGAACTCAAATCTAGGAATTACTTCCAAAACCCACTATAAACCCTAACTGCTTTATCTCGTAGATTGGTGGTAATTAAAGTAAAAGCCTTGGGGAGATTTTGACTTAATTTAATTGAGTCATTTGATCCCTAAGATCTACTTAGTCTTCCTTGTGTTGGATGTCCATCCTTCACTAAAATGAGAGGAGTAGTTGCTAAGGTGATGGTGATAATGCTCATATAGTTGCACATTGTTTTAGTCATCTAGTGAGGCTTTGTAATAAAATGTTAGATCTTTTCATAACACTTCCCATCTCTATTTTGTACACTACTTTTATGATGGAACTTATCTATGTCACAAAAGCGGTGATGATGCTCATATAGTTGCACATTGTTTTAGTCATCTAGTGAGGCTTTGTAATAAAATGTTAGATCTTTTCATAACACTTCCCATCTCTATTTTGTACACTACTTTTATGATGATGGAACTTATCTATGTCACAAAAGCGGAGAGCATCAACAAGCAAGAGGCCCATGGTCCTACTTCTCTCAGCTAACAATGGCATGCTAGGCCCACCCTTCGACATTAAGAACATGAATTCCAAAATCATTTACATCTAGAGATGCATTTCAATACATGCATGGTGCATAAGAAATAGTCAATCACTTGCATTTATATGCTGTTTATAATTGGTGTATCTCAAAATCATCCCAACAAAACAGACATACCTAACAACACGATACAAGACATTGGTGGAAGAGAAATTCCTATAATGCAGATGCTGCTTAACAACACAGATAATTCTGGAGATAGACACGCTTTGTTTCGTTCTGAAAGGAAATCTAGGCAATTTCCATATATGTCAACAGCAAGCAAGTTATGTGATAACTTCACAAAGCCAACACGTTTTTTCCTTGAATTAATGTGGATTTAACTATTTAATTAAATAAAATAATGTGCATAAAATATCCTAGTGCATTAGAATCGGTGTTGGTGTTGGGTCATCCAAAGAACTTTTCAATTAAAAGAATTGAATTGTTCTTATCAAGGTGACAAGAACCATGGATGTTAGTCAGATCAGTAGAAAAATCAGTGTAGGAGCAGCAGCCGTCCCAAAATTAGGAATTTGTACCCAATTTTTTTTGTAAATCTATATTTAATTTAACCAAAAATATAAATCAAATTTTATAATGTATACTTCAATTTGCATACCTCATTCAGAAATTATTTCAGACCACAGATTCATCCTAAATGATGTAATCATACAAAATTCAAATACAGAACCTTGATTCATCATTCAGAGAATCATATATGAACATATTCTGAAATAGAAGTTCTAATTTCCAAATAATAAATTATTAAACTGATAAAAGAAACTCAAATTCCTACATAAACTAAATCTCTGAATTCAGATATGCCAAAATCAGCACTGAGAAATCAGAAATGGCAACTAGATTCATAGCAGATCAATATATATATTAATATGTCACGATGCTTCATAAATCAATCCATAAATGACAAAATTACAAAAATTGAACTTATCTAGAAAGCTCCAAGAGTAGTCCGAAATGAGGAACCGAAAACAAAAAATCTAGAGTCAATACTAATCCCACAGATAGTCTTAACCCTCCATCTCCTCCAATGGAACAGCATCTTATTCCCTCGACTGATGATAAGAAGCACAGGTAGAACGTGTAATGCCAATGCCATCTGCCTACAGAAGCAGAAGAACCTCTCATCACCAACCCAGACCTAGGCATGGAAGTGCAATCCCGGACATGAAAACAATTGTTGGAAGAAGAACCCAGAGAGTGGTTAGCCATCAAGCATTCAACGCATTTACAGCTGCAACTTTGAGATTCAGATCCTACAGTATTGAAAAACCCTGATTATAAACCTCCTTGGATGAAGAGATAAGGGGAAGTGAGTGAATTGAACACAAAATCTTTAGTCCTTGCTTATTGAATTAGGGAGAAATGTGCCCGGGCATGGGCAGAAAATCGTTAACCACCCAACCCCAATCCAAATTCGACATGTAGAACCATTGAATAAACCCATAAGTTCTCTATGCTATTGAAGCGCTGAAAAACTGTTAAAGAACTCTAGATGTGAGGTTTTGCAATTGTGGGATATGGGCAACCATAATATGACACCATGCAAAAAGCATCATAGCACCCCAATTACCAAGTGCCTTTACATTACCAAATTGACCACTCCTTGTTATAAATGAAGCAGACTAGCTCTTTAGCTACGAGAATTCCATGGATTAAGACGTATCTCAGAAAATGTTGCCCTGAGACCATCAGTAGCTTCTCTTGTCTTTGTGTTGTCAGTCACTTCTCTTGTCATTATGTGGGTCACTCCTTTTAGCCCCAAGTACATCACAGTACTCCAGGTTCAAGGCGTAGGATAAAGAATACAGACGAGTGGCATCGGTTCCATCTTTTGATGATTACGTCCTTAGGGTGCCAGACAAAAGAGGGTCCCACTCCTTAACAAAATGTTGAATTCTTTCCAACAAAATGTTGACACCCTCCAAAATATCACATCAATATCACAAAGCCATAAAAAAATCAACAAGTGGCTCCATTATGGAGAGAAGATCTCGACTTGATCACACCAAGCCTCATCAAGAATCCAAATTGTCTTTTGAAGTTTGCCACTAAAGACTGAACCATGGAAGACAATGTTGTCCTCTTGTCTACCAATTGTTTAAACATGATATAGTCAGATGCAAATCTGGTTTCTCCAACCTTTCGAGTTGGAGATCAGCAAATTGTCGGTACACTGCTTCAGCATGTTGGTGGGTAGCAATAAAAATTTGAATTTTTATTCCACATTTTCACATACAATTTTCATCCATTGAACTTCAACAACAATATATTTCAAAGGAAAATTTAACCTACGAAACAAACAGAGGGTCAAAAAAATATGGTCTGTTACTTTGCGTGAGCATTTTCTTTGATCACCTGAATGACATATGAAGGACCAATGATCTTGATTGCTTGTGATTTTTTTAGCAACCCAATCAATTGCCTTCTCCTCCCCCGAAGCTGCAATACCCTCAAGTATGGACCTGCAGGAGATATGGTGTTTACCAAGGGCTTATTGGTCTATATTGGTCTAACCATCAGAAATATAATGGACAAGCCATTACAACTCCAACAAGTACCAATCAGTTCTAGAATTCTCTGTAGTCAATCTCTACTTTAGAAGAGTAGTGTGTAGTTTCTCAAAGTTTGGTCCCTTGTACCTCCTAGGTGTTTCATTGACCACCTTAAGCGTGTCTTCAAAATACAGTGGCACACTATATTGAAGGGTATCCTGCTGGGTGTGTTATATTCTTCCCAACAGATGAAATGGATTCATCTCCTGTGGAACTGTTTCCCATTAAAAGAAACAGTTTCAGACAAAAATCACAGAACCAACAATTCCAAAACTATTCAGCAAATCAGCAATTCCAGTGCAGACTGGGTGTGGAAGCAACACCCTCCCCGGTGATCCCACTAACAGAGGTTTTTTTCTCATTAACACTAAGGATTGAATGGACCCACAGGTGGTGCTGGTTCATTCAGATATAGCCTAAACTATAAAGTTCATGAATAAAATATTCTACATCTTCTCAGAAGGTACACTATATTTAGCTAATGATGAAGATTACTGATCATGAAAGACAAGTGCAGGTTAACCTTGCTACTCCATATGAGTATGATTTGTGTCCAATGGTGATTACAGTACACAAAGTGTACTGGGTTTCTTAATATGACAAAACAACTGGAAAATGAACAAATAGAAGATAGGAGCATTGCTGTGATTATGAAAAATGATTCTAGTAAAACCTACGTCATTAATTACCATCTTGATAACATGCCTTGGGGTGATTGAAGCAACTTAAAAGTTAAAACTAAAGTGCACTCCATTTCATTGCCACTAACCTTCTCCCATGTAACAGTTCCCTATGTATTCTGTTTGACTGGTGACATGGGAACAAGGCATCACTAAGATTAAATATCTGTTTTTGGCTCTTAAAGCTGCCGTCTGCTTTGCATTCATCCTCCTGCTCATTTTATTAGTTACCATCTCAGTGCATCTATCCACTCCCTAAGTAGTTAACTTTTTCACTGTTACACTTCCAATGTTTATTATATAAATTGGTGCATGCAGCATAGTCGCTACATTATAGCATCTATATGAAAATGGGAAGAATTTAAGGCAAAAAAGACTCCAATAAGTCTGGCCCTAGGGAATGCCGTGGGTAAAAAGCTGAAAACAAGCAACACAGTCACAGGAAAGGCAGACTCATGAACCGAAAGAACTACTTGGAGATGGTAAATCTGCTCTTAAACAAAAGAGTGCAAATGGAAGCCCTTGCCTTACACCATATGTAGCATGGATCTGAGCGCAAATGCCATAGACCCACATCAAGGCTGATTTGTAACTAACATAACATATCTGTGGGTTTGGTAATACTGTGATAGTGGCGGATTTTTCATTTTTAAGAGCTATGGAATGAATTATGAAAGATTCAGTTTTGAGACCATAGTCTTCTAAACAATTCCAGTAAGAACTAAAAGATGGATTATAAATTGCAAATAACCACAGTCCACAACCAAAAGAGAAACATGCATATACCGCATGAAAACCACAACCACCAATAGAAGAAGTTAGATATAGTTCTTCCACTGTCCCATCCAATTTGTGAAGACATCTTTTGGATGGAAATCTCATTGATATGTGTAACCTGTTATAATCCTTTCATCTTGCCTCGGAAGAACACCACAACAGAGTTCTAACAATGTATTCTTACACCAACATTAGATAGACAATTTGCATTGACAGCTTTGGATGAAAATGTGATTAAATTCTGTTATATCCTTTTCATTAAATCTTCTAACAGCACGCCAACAGAGTTCGTAAGGAACTATTATTACACCAACATAAGGAAATGTGAACTTGCATTTTAAATGGAACATCAACATATAGAAGCTGCCTGTAGTTCCTGAGTTGTTCCTTCTGATTTCTTAGTATTGAAGAAATCTTGTAATGGAATCATCTTCAACGAATCCTTCTTCATGCTCTTAATAGCCTGAACAGTAGCTAAAGCTCCGGCAACTGTGGTTATGATAGGAATTTTATATGTTAAAGCCATTCGTCTCAACTTCCGCCCATCTATTTGATCTAATGCATCTCCTGAATTTGCAATCACCATTAAGTGAATCTGACCATTTGCAATCATGTCACCTGCATGTGGGCGCCCTTCATGGAGTTTCAGAACTCTTTCCACTGGAATTCCTTCCATCTTCAACAAACTAGCTGTGCCAGTTGTTGCAACAATTGTAAAACCAAGTTCAACGAATCCATTTGCAATTGCTGGGAGGCTTGGTTTGGCAAAATCACTTAAACTTAAAAACACTGTGCCTACAAGAGGCAGTTTTTGATTTGCTGCAATTTGTGCCTTGGCAAATGCCATAGGAAATTTAAAGTCTATGCCCATCACTTCTCCAGTGCTTCGCATTTCAGGGCCAAGAACCACATCACAACCTTGAAATTTTTCAAATGGAAGGACTGCTTCCTTGACAGATACGTGACTTGGAATAACTTCTTGTATAAAACCAATGTCTTGAAGAGATTTTCCTGACATAAGAAGCGCGCCATACTTTGCTAAGGGGTGGCCAATTGCCTTTGACACAAAAGGTACTGTTCGTGATGCTCTAGGATTTGCTTCAAGAAGATAAACTTCACCAGCAGGTGTGATTGCATATTGGCAATTCATCAGTCCACAGACGCCAAGCCGCTTTGCCAATTTAGATGTCCACGATCTAATGATTGACAAGCATGCAGGTGAGACTGTTTCCGTTGGAATAGAACAAGCTGAATCACCGGAATGCACACCTGCTTGCTCAATGTGCTCCATGATACCACCAATGACCACACTACCTTTAGAATCTGTCAAAGAATCTACATCAATCTCACAAGCATCTGCCAGGTACTTGTCAACAAGTACTGGCCTTTCCGGGTCCACTTCTACTGCAGTTTCTAAGTAATGCTTCAATTTGTCATCACTGTATACAATTTCCATTGCACGACCACCTAAAACATAAGAGGGCCTGACAAGAACAGGATAGCCAACCTTTCTTGCTATGGCCAATGCATCCTCATCACTCTTAGCAATACCACCTTGAGGTTGCTTGACTTTTAACTCATCCAACATTACATTGAACTTCTCCCTATCTTCAGCAGCATCTATTGAAGCCGGAGAGGTCCCCCAAATTCGCACAAGACCTTCCCCACTTGCAGCCACGGGCTTAAACTCATCAAGGTATTGTTCTATGGGTAGAGCTAGATTCAAAGGTGTTTGCCCTCCAAACTGTACAATTATACCATCAGGCCTCTCTTTGTCAATGACATTCAAAACATCCTCTATTGTAAGAGGCTCAAAGTACAGTCTATCACTAGTATCATAATCTGTAGAGACAGTCTCAGGATTTGAATTCATCATAATGGTTTCATATCCTGCATCCTGTGAAGCAATGTTCATAGATAGGTTAGAAACATCAATACTATAACCATTATAACAGAAACATCAAAACATTCTTACATGACTCTAAGTGCTACCTTTAATTTCCAAAAAAGAGCAAAATGCCTTTATATCAATCTCATGCAAAGTGGGAAAATAAGTTACTACGAACCTGTAGTACAAACGATGCATGACAGCAACAATAATCAAATTCAATGCCCTGCCCAATTCGGTTCGGTCCTCCTCCAAGAATCAATACTTTCTTCCTTGTGCTTGGGGCTGCTTCACATTCATCATCGTAGGATGAATACATATAGGGTGTATTGGCCTCAAATTCAGCTGCACATGTATCAACTCTTTTATATGCAGGACTTACACCCAACGCTAAGCGGCGGGCACGGACATCTTTTTCATTTGATTTAGTTGCAAATGATATCTGCCTATCACTAAATCCCCTCTTCTTTACTTCATAAAAATCATCTTTGCTCAGTTCCAACAGCTTTGTAATAGATAGGAACCCCTCAACGTCTAGGAGCTCCCTCAACTGCAAAAGGAACCATCTATCAATATAGCATAACTCATGAATCTCTTCAGTGCTCATACCTTTTTTCATGGCTGCATATAGTACATAGATTCGATTTGGACTAGGAACTCTTAAACCATACTTTAGCTGTTCCCAATCCCACTGTAGCTCTTTCACCTGCTCACAACCCCATCCATGATGCCCTGTCTCCAGTGACCGAACAGCTTTCTGGAATGATTCTTGGAATGTGCGGCCCAAAGCCATTGATTCCCCGACTGACTTCATTTGAGTTGTAAGAATTGGATCTGAACCTGGAAATTTCTCAAAGGCAAAACGAGGAATCTGCAACATGAAAGGGAAAAAAATAAAATTCATCAATAACAAATTCAATCAAATCAGTATTCCATAACATATCATGTGCCCACAATTGCATATGGGTATGATATAAAATGATAAATGAAATCAACTCCTGTTTGGGCACCTTTAAGAATAGAATAGGGAAGAACAATCGGCTTAAATAGGACCAACTTTTATGATGAGCTGAAGTGGATGGACAATACTAATCAGGTCAGATGACACAAACTTCTGCTGCATTGCGTGGTAGAGGCTGCAAAAAATCTTCCACACTCATAATTAAGCGACCAAACTAACTTTAATGGAGCTGCAACTAAATTTGCTCGCACCACCCTGCCAAAGGCATGTAAGCTAAAGGACATTTTACAAATTTTGCTTCTGGATAACAAGATATGTACCTCAAATAAAAATATTTAAGAAAGTATATTCTTCTGAATGTAAACAATCCCCAATAAAATTCAGCCTACTCTTTATCATTACCGCGTACAAAGTGGAAGCCAAGGTGAGCACAGTAAGATGAGAAGGATTAGAAAACTAGATTCTAACCTTACTAGGATAGAACTTGCTTTAGTATAGATTTTCAACCTACAAAATTTCTGATTTACGAGGTTGGATAAGAAGAAGACCTAGATACATCTTTATCTTGATAGGAGATTTGGAATAATATCTAACATGCCCAGTGTTGAAAGAACATATTTTGTAAATATTTATTAAATGCTGAGCACAAAATATTCCCCAGACTATGGTCTTAATTGTAGAAGTTCATCGAGTTGTTTTGACTCTTGAGTTCATATGTAACTCTATGCTTATTAAGTTATTAGGCATTCACATTCTCACCGTGGAAAAATTGAACTCAGTACTAAACTTGAGTATAAACAATGATCCCCAAGGTAATTTGGGCTTTAAATCCTATTTTCCAAATTCCAGGTGGTCAGGGAGATATATTGCAATATGCAAGATATGACAGTCTCATAACTGGGCAAAAAGGCATACACACCAAACTCTTTATATAAGTTTTTGTTAGATACCTAATCCTCAGGGATTGGGTGAATAATTGTAAATATATAAATAAAGGAAAAATGAACGGTTAGAATAAGAACCGACCTTGGAAGATGAATCCCAAAGTTCACACTTGATGCTATAAATTCTGTTCACTACATTAATATGAAGATTATGAAGATTCGGGAGTCGTTCCTTGGCCTGACAGTTTTATTCCATTTGACTGAACATGTTACCAGAATGCATGTATGAAGCATGGCAGGCAACATATAAAAAGATCTATTAGAAAGGGTTAACTTACAAAATATAGGACCTCGAATACCAAAATAGAATATATCTAATACAGCTCACTTCCTCACCTTACCCATAACAGAATTCTGAATTATTGCAACTTACTCATTTTTACCAATAAAAAAAATAAGGAATCTCGACATGAGCTTGTGGTCTAGACTCTAATCATTAACGGCTAAGTGAAGAATTTTGTGGACGTGTCCCAACTTCCATCCTTGCTAACTAAAGTGATACTATCGCAGCTACCATTAATCAGGCTGACCGCCACTTGGATCCCATGCCAAAAAAGCGATAGTGATGATCCAGGCTATGTGATTATCAGGACTCTCCACACTAGCTTAATATTTGTGTTCCTATGCTTGCTGTTGCTGTAATCACATCTACCGGTGCTTACTGCATCTTCTTCTAAGAGTAGGTGCCTATGCAATTAGAAACAAACAAACTCCACCAATAAAAAATGCAATTCTGAGGTTTTGCGAGTACTCTATGGAACCTAATGCTTACCTTAGTGACAACGTAGTCAATAGAAGGCTCGAAACTCGCAGGCGTTTTCTTGGTGATGTCATTAGGAATCTGATCCAATGTATATCCCACCGAAAGCTTGGCGGCCATCTTAGCTATAGGAAACCCTGTTGCCTTGGATGCCAAGGCAGATGACCTTGACACTCTGGGATTCATCTCGATCACCATAACCTCACCATCTTCAGGATTCACAGCAAACTGAACATTAGAACCTCCACACTCAACCCCAATCTCCCTGATGATCGCAACAGCGTAATCCCTCAGACGCTGATACTCCTTATCAGTCAGAGTCTGCGCCGGAGCCACGGTGATAGAATCCCCGGTATGAATGCCCATGGGATCAACATTCTCTATGGAGCATATGATCACCACATTGTCAGCCAAATCCCTCATGACCTCAAGCTCGTATTCCTTCCAGCCCAGGAGGGATTTTTCCACCAGTATCTGAGAAGTTATGCTTGCACTCAGTCCAGCCTTGCAGATTGACTCAAACTCATCTCTGTTGTAGGCAATCCCCCCACCTGTCCCTCCAAGCGTGAAAGCAGGGCGGATGATAAGTGGGTATTCCCCAATAGATTCCGCTATCTTAAAACAGTCCTCCAAATTAGTAGCTATTCCAGAGGGAGGGGACTTCACTCCAATCTTATCCATTGCCCGTTTGAACAACTCTCTGTCCTCCGCCTTCCTGATTGCATCCAACTTGGCACCTATCAGCTCCACGCCGTATTTCTCCAGGACTCCCCCTTCCGCCAGAGCCACCGCCAGATTCAGTGCAGTCTGGCCCCCCATTGTTGGCAGCAGCGCATCAGGCCTCTCCTTCTCCAGGACTTGTTCTACTAATTCTGGGGTCATGGGGGTAATATATGTCCTGTCGGCCAAATCGGGATCGGTCATAATAGTGGCAGGATTGGAGTTAATGAGAATGACCTCATACCCTTCTTCCTTCAGGGCCTTGCATGCCTGAGTTCCAGAGTAATCAAACTCACAGGCTTGGCCTATGACAATCGGTCCGGCCCCCAATATCATAATTTTCTTCAAATCTGTTCGCTTCCCACTTGTGGGTACATGCTTCTCCCTCCTCTCAATGACGGAAATATCATTTGCCTGCACCGTGAGGCCTCTTCGCCTGCTTGTGCTGCGAATTCGGCGACGGCCTGATGCATTTTTTATGCAAGGAAAATGTATGAAAGAGCCGAACAAGCTACGGGACTGGAAGCAAGAGGGGGCGATCGATTCCAATCTGTTGGTCAGGTGATAACTCGCAGAGGAACAAGATCCGAGCAATGCAGCAGCCATCGTTTCGGACTCCCGACGAACTCAGAGCATCAATAATTTTGTAGGGTTTAGGCGGATGTTACGCATAAGAATATGAATTAAAATTGAGCGGTTGAAGACCTAGAACGTTTCACACTGAGTTTCGGAACCGAGATTCTCCGATTGTTTATGGAACTTCCTCCGTACGAGGCGTTAATATGGAGACACAATACTGCGCAGACGGAGTGAATCTCCCGTTTGCGGGTTGAGACACTGGATTCACAGACAACCAAGATGGGAAAGGGGGAATTTGTTCCTTTGTTTTGATTAGTCGGGTTTTTCTCACTAATGGGTATGGTGTTTGATATTCTGTGTTATGTAGAATTAGATGAATATTATCGTTTTATTCCATTTAAAGTCCAATTGAGGTTACTTGTCATTTACCACAAGTCATTTAGTTACTTGTAATTTACCACCTCCAAATAAGGTTACTAATTTATGATTTTATTATAAGGAAGTTATAGAAATTGAAAGGAGACCTAGTCATCTCAACAAATTATAGCTAAAAAAGGAGCATTTATTGAATCATTACATTTTTTCTTAATATTATTTAGTTATTTAATTAATTATTATTATTATTATTTAAGTTTGTTTTTTATTATCTTAATTTTTAGAATAATTGTTTATAGGTTTTGATTTTAATATTATTTTATTTCAGTTTTTGTTATTTAGTTTGTTCAAATTTTTTTATTTATTTTTAATTTAAGAATTTGATTTGTTTTATTTTTTAAGTTTAACCCAAATTCTTTTCATTTTACTATATTATATATTGATTTTATTAATTGTTTTATTGTTTTGATTATTTAAGTTTGACTTAAATATTAGTTTTATTTTTATTCTTAGATATTCATTTCATTAAAATTTTCTTTTGATTAAATATTTTCTTTGATTCAATATTAACAATTTATTTTAAAATATTATTCTTACATGAAGATATTATTTATTTAATCAAAACTAATCGTTATATTATAACCATAAAACTTTATATTTGATTTTTACCTAAATTTTTTTTACTTTTCATAATATGATCACAAAAGCCAAATTCAATTATTTTAATATATTATAGTAGTTATAACTTTATATATATATATATATATATCCTCACTACTGCGAAAAGTATTTGGATATTTTGTGTACATTAAATCTATGTCATCCACCTAATAATTATTGATAATTAGAGTAAAATTCTAATGATCATATTCCAAAACAATACTTCTAATTTATGAAATTTTCTATGAACAAAATAATTTATGGAATTCTCTATCAACATAACAATTTATGAATTCACTTTTTATTATGTGTTATCAGTCATTATGAGAGAGTCTTCAAAATGGTATAAGGGTTATATTCTTCTTGTAGTTATAAGTGCAATTTTTCTACAACAGTGCTTAGGAGTGGTGAGATGACTTTATCTCTTACGTACCATGCACACAAGCGACTACCAAATAACAATGTGATATTAATCATACCTCTATAACTATTTTATTACTAAAAACCTCCCTTTTGATGTAACCCTAATGATCATTTCCATGTATGGAGGGGGTATATGGGAACATATCTATTCACTAAAAAACTAGGATCAAAAACCAAAAGAGGGTTGCAAAGTTGTATTTCTTAAAGAGATGTCATGGCCTTATCTATTGTATCTCTTCATTGGTTTTCAAATGCATTCAACCCCTTAGGCTTTTTGTCCTAATTATGGATCCCCTTTTGGATTTGAGATTTTGACACTTACTTAACAACATTGTGGATAATCAGATTCCTCATTGTACCAACACCTACCACATAATTCCTAAAACAATAATATTTATTTTACATCCCATGGTGGTAGTGGCGAAGGAATTACTGAATTTACCTATGCTTGGAGTTTTGGTCAAACTTCCAACACAAGCATAGGCATGTGCTCTTCTTCAAGGAGTCAACTTGGCTAGTTCCCCAAGCCCTTAAAAACTAATAATCATTGGTGAGTCAAAAAACATCATCAAACATCTCGAGGTCAACAACACTCCTCAAGATTATAAACTAAGCTTAATATTCTAGGTTTGTGTGGTTTTAAAATCTATTTCAAGTAGTGTTTTATCACATTCTCCAAAGCGTCAACAGACAAGTAGTGTTTTATGCCAAGTTAGGAAATCAAGGTAAAATGGGGAAGATTGTGACTAACTCTAAGCATTACCAATAATTAATCCCCTAATGGTTAATGCAATGGCCAATATGAAATTAATTGCACAACAAGTGGTGGGTCATCAAACTCTAGACATCAAATATTTGGCACACCCACCTCACATTTGGTTTGATATAACATACTTTAGCTCTTCCTATTTGTAGTTCTCATATACTACATAGAGTCATGGTGGGATATCTCCCTCGGGGGATAACACAGCCAGTCCAGTGAAATCATCATAGTGTAACGAGGATAAAGGCACATGTTGGCGAGGATGTCTTGTAATGGCAGAGTATTAGGTTGACTATAAATTTAATGGAGCCCTTGAGGATAATTTGTAAGCATGCACTTCTCTTAGCTCCACATTATCTCTTTGTCTATTTTTCCCACTACCTTACTCCTTAATTAAACCCTTCTAGGACAATGTGGGGCTCCCTTCTTCTAGTTGTTTCCATGGGTAATCATGAATTTTTGGAGTTAAGCTTGGTTCTAGTTCACCATAAGGAGGTTAACAAGGACATGCGAGATGGAATTCAATGATTACAAATTTGAGATGCGGCGTTAGTGATACAACTAGAGGTGTTAATGGATATAGTTATCCAGTAAAAACAAGTTCTTCAATTGGTTCAAGAGGATTGTGGAATGATTTAGTGCAAAATTGATGGTCTCCAACCAGGGATTCAGGTTGAAATAAGGAACACCACCCCATTTGGACAATTTGGAATTGGAAACTTAAGACCATAAATAATTTGACTCCCACATCTAAATGAACAAACTCCTAAGATGGATTAAACAAGTCTTTGAAATTTTTGGCATCCCTCATTTCTCAAATTAATTTTGATGTTTTGTAAAATTTATTCTCATAATCAACATGTGAATATGAATATCTATATTCTAGTAGTGGAAAGAGAAACTTGGAGCCTTGTTTTGAATTGGAATACTCATAGAAGGTGCTCCTCGATTTTTTCTTTTGCTCGTGTATATTTCCAACGTACCTATATATATATATATATATATATTATATATATATATATAAACACTTCTAGAGATCTTAAATGTTTTATAAAGCAAAAGTATTAAGATTCGAGAACATTTACCTTACTGATTTAGTTAAATTAGTTGAGGTTGTTTTACAAGATAGTTGGTGTTTGGCTTCATAATTGATGCATTCTCTTACCCTATTTCCTTATCTTTTTATTAGTTTTCTAACCTTTTTATGTATATAATATGGTAATTTGTGTGATATGAACTTTAGAAGCGGTCAATAAGTGTTTCATCATTTTATTCTTCAAAAGAGTATATTTAATTATGAAAATATGAGTTACACTTACAATTTGAAGTGTTAACTAACAAGGAATTTTGATAGCGGATGTTGTTCCCTGGGATAGCAGGCTAGGAATGAGTTACACAGAATTGCTTGGGTTAGTTATAACCCGATTGGGAGATACTTACGGTTATCATGGAAAGATTAGTTGTGAATGAGATCTTGGCCACCTATTCCACGGAAATATGAGAGATTTTGTAATTCGAATTAAGCATCCTGAGAATCTTTAGATTCTCAGGATCGCTTCCTTAATTTTAAATAGACTTAATTGTAATATAAAAGGAAGGAACTAAACCTTAGTAGATTAAGTGGAAAATTATTGTCATTTTGATCTATGCTAGAAGTTTTATAGACAACTTTTGTAATATTGTTCCTGATTAATTTAACAGAGACTTTCACGGTTCAGCTTTAACTCTTTACACTGAATTAGCTTTAAGGCGGTTGAATTCTAGTGATCGTGGGCCCAATCCTAGAACAACTATTGCCCTTCTTTGTGTTATTGAATTTACATTCAAGCTTTCAGCTCTTGTTTTGCAATTATTCAATCACTTTATAGATCTGATCATTGGTTATTGATTTTCTCATTATAGTGATAGCTACTACAATAGTTTGAAAGAAGGTCATGAGACTGGATCCCTAATCATTGATTTTCTAAAGCATTATTTGTTCTTTTGTTTCCTATGATTGATAAAGAATTGTTAAGTGTGATATTTCATATTTCTTTCAGCAGAATCATTTCTATTCAGAAGTGTTGTTCCTTTCTTATAACTGCAGTTTCCTCAAAATCAACTTGTGTTTAGTAAAATTGTTTTAATACTCGCAGTAGAAGACTCAATGCTTTGATTATCTTAAAGTAGCTTTGATTGTTTATGTTTGAATTTTTGAAGTTGTGAATAAACTTGTATGTTAGGAAATCCTAGTTGTTCCTTGTATTTTACATGCATTTACCTTTCAATAGGGCTAGACATATTAGATCACATTAACACTATTCTTTGCACATACTGTGTGGACAGCCTTGAAATAACTAAATGAGTTATGGGTTAACAATTTAATGAATGGAAGTCAGTTGGTCTTTTTAAGAGAGACTGAGTAACCCAATAGTTGGGAAGCAAATGTAATACTCTCCCCACCCAAGTTCAAATCCCTTATGAGACTTTTCTATATTGTGATAAGGTTAGAAGGGTATATGCCCCTCTTGCATTGAGTTCCACCCTCATGCCACATACCGAGGTAAATATGTGACGAGAGGCCACAATGATGGGATGCAACCTCCTATGTGACCTTAAGGAAGTGGAATCGATGGAAACCCACAACACAGACCTTCTATACTTGCTACATGACTCCCAGAAGCCTTCCCAGACATCCGCATGACCAGTCCCTGGGTCCCACTGAGTTTTTAGACCATTAAACCACTGGATGATCCCTTCATATAGACAAGGGTGCATCTAAGAGGCTCTAGTTGCTCCCACAACAAGGCATGGGTGCATCTGGGGAATTTTCTCCTCAATCTTGTGCCCACAACTTTGGGATTTGTGCCACTTTTTTCGAGCCTAGAGCCAAGGTCACTGCCCATAACTCCATGACACTTTCAAAACTGAAAGATAACAATAGAATAATGATATAAATGCAACTACTTGAACAAGGACTTGACTAGACCCTTACTAGTGTTGGGTTGTGTTATATTCTTTCCACGTAGTTAACAGGGGGTTTGAGGGGTACCCGTAACCCCACTTTATGGGGTCCGGGGCAGCGCCCCGGAAAATTTTGGTTTTGGACTTGTTAGGATATGGTCACCCACCTATGGTTTTGTGCATGATTTTCGCACATGTTTTTTGGACGCGATGGTTTTCGGTCCATGGTAGTGGATCGATGGTTTTTTGGTCCATGGTATTGGACGTGATGGTTTTTCGGTCCATGGTATTGGATGCTTCGGCATGTATAAATATGTATTTGTAACATTGAAAGGAATATAATGAAAAATCAAGCTGGTTTTCTCTGTTTTGAGATCCAGTGTGGAAATCTCTGTGTATATGTGTTTTATGTGTTATGCTCTCGCATTTTTATTTTTCCTGTGATTTAGAATTCGTATGCAGGTAATTTCTGTACGGGGTTAAAACCTACAACAATGAGCCAGTGGAAGAGGAATTCTTAGCATACTGGTCACTTATTCATGAGCTCAGGTACCAAGCTCCATCGCCACGTGCCTCTAAACTCTGCAATCATTAAGCCAATGGTAGAGGGAAAGAGATTGGCCGCATTCGGTGCTTTGAAACGTCAGGATTCTGCTATTCTGGTAAAGCTTCAATTTTCAGTTGTTAAATTACCGGTATGCTTGCAAATCTGGAAAAGAATGGATAAGGCAAGAGCCTTCTTTGGCTTTTCACTGTCCTTAGAAGTCTATTCACCAGCAAATGGAGAATCGACACACATTTGTACTTTTGCCTGTGACTTCAAAGTTCAAGTTCATTTTTTGCTTCTTTGAATATTGACAAAGCAGTATGCCTGCGAAAATTTAGGATAAATTTAAAATAAGGTTTAAAGCACCGATTTTTTAAAAATATTTCATGCTTTCGCATACAATCAAGGCGCAATGAAAAAATTTGAGGTTTTTTGTCTGATTTGCATAAAGATGGATGGAAATTTAGTATATGAAAACCTCAGGGAAGAGAAACTGTGAGGCGCAATGCTTAAATTGGAGGAATCTTGGAATTTTGTTTTTTCCACCATTCTAGTATATGAAAATCTGAAGGAAGAAAAACTGTGAGGCACAACGCGGTAACTGGAGGAATCTTTTATGTTGTTTTTCTGTAAAGATGGATGTGACTTTGTTTTCTTTTCTTTCGAGCATGTGAATGAGAAGGAGAAAGAAATTAAAAATCAAAATATTGGATTTGAATGAATATTTCCAGAGAGTGGGAAGATAAATATATGAATCCATCTTTCATTGGCAGCTTCTCCATAGATATCCAAAGAACAAATAAAGGTGTCGCCAATGATCTCATTAGGCAACACTTTGCACCCCGCTGCATCTTCAGCATCCTCTTCCTGCACCTCATCACAGCTTCTATCTACTCCTTCTGATGGAAAACCGCACACCTGGACATCAAATCTAGACAACGCTCAAATGACTTGCACAACTTCTTCTTGCAGAGCTTTATGCCGTATTGAATCAATATTTACTGTGCATATGTTCTTTTGTGTTGGCACACAAACCAATCATACATGTACAGTGAAACCGACCCATGGTGAGCTAGTTTATACTCTCAAAGGAAAATCACAGCATGATGTGTGCTTTAAAAAGCACATTTATTCACATTTTAAAGTGAACATAAAATTCACTTTTTTCATTTTTTTTAAAAGGAATTTTTTTTAATGGGAGTTTTGAAAAGAAAAGCGATTAAAATTAATGGTGGGATAAGAGTGATTATAAAGTTTTTATGGAATTTTAAGGAGACATAAGGAGTGTTTGTAAAGTTTTCTTTATGTAATGGAGTGATAAGGTAATGGGAAGGTAATTTTATAAGAAAAGGTATTTTTTTGAAATAAGATGTGTTGTCTTATTTCTAAAGTGAGTTTTTGGAGTAATAAGGGTATGTTTTAATATTTTGGAGTGATAAGTTTTTTGGAGTGAGAAGTAACAGGTGATTTTTGTATATTTTGGCGAGAAAAGGAGTATTTCTAATGGAGTAATAAGTGATTTTGTGGAGTCATAAAGTGCATATTTTGTAAATTTGGAGCGATAAGTGAATTTGTTTGAGTGAAAGTCATTATTGTAATCCAAAGTAATCTTTTACTTTGAGAGCGATTGAGTCAGTGCAAGCAATTTTTGAAGATAATTTGCTTCCAAAGTTTGCAAGTGTGACATTTTCATTGAAGAGTTTCCACGACAAAGTTGTGACATTGAAGAATGATGTACTCCAGTAATTAATAAAATCATAATTTTTGTGGTGTTTGTGTCCTAGATCCACCTGAAATTGAATAAGGGGATCTTAGGTACACTATGTGTAATGAATGTGTGTGCATGACTTGTGTTCAGATGATCAAAATGTTCTCTTTGTATTTTGCTTAAACAACTACATGCACATAAGCAAGCTTAAGTATAAGAATGCTTAATCAAGCTTCTGCACAAGCACAAAGTGTCACATCATCAACTTGATAAGATGATCTTCCAAGCAAGCACATTTCACATCATCTAATCAAAGCAATCAAGTTAAGGACGCTACAAAATCAAGCATTTTAGGCCAAGCCGACATCAACATCATCAACATATTTTGTATCACTTGCAGATAAACATTTTTTTTAACTGAATTGTACAGGTTCACTCTCGGTTGTAACCGACACCCTAATTTGAATTGTTAAGGTGAATACATTAAGTCAAGTAAGTCTTAAATTGAGTCATCAAGATTGAACTTGTCATTTGTCTCTTGGGTGCATTTTCAACAATCTTTGACACCCTTCCTTTTTAAAAAAATCAGCACATTCAGTGAGTACATTCAAGAAAGCACAAAGTGTCAGTGATCAATCAAGCAAGTTCAAGCAAGCCATCTAGAAAGCAATAATCATCAAAAAAGTGTGAATTCTAGTATACTATTCTTCAAGTGAGCGTAAAATCAAGCCAATGTTTAACATAAGTGAAAACAAAGCAAGCGAGTGTGTCATTCAAACAACCAAGCAAGCGAGCGTGTAAAAATCAAGTATGAAATTTCAAAGCATGACATCTACAACAAACGAGCCAATGTGAAGTTGATTGAAACATTAACAAAGCGTGAGTGAAGCATTCAAGCAAAACGATCGTCATCAAACGAGCGTGAAATCAAGAGTTTAAGCAACCAAGTTATAAAACTTTAGAAAGTGTTTAAAGCATCGGCTATAAGCAACAATACAAGCGAGCCTGAATTTAAAGTGAGCAAGCTAACATGGCGACACACATTCAGCTGTCCCAAATCCTTAACAATTTTATTTTATCATCCGCTGGCGACATGGTGAACATCAACAAAACAACTCTTGCTGATATTGAAGTGCATCTTTAACATGCACATTAAATGATTGAGTTCCTTCAACTGGAGTCGCAACTACAAAGAACTGAGTTGCTAGAGAAGAGTGATGCTTCCAAGCCTTTGAACAATACAAATACAACTGATGATTCCAAGTCACTGATCCAACCAACTTCAAGTGTTGAAGTGGTCTCTGATCCAGTTCAACTTTCTTCCAAATCCATCATCAAGCCATGGGAAGAAATCCAAAGCAATAGAAATCGAAGAGGCTTAGGATATGTCAAAGATGATGCCAAATTGCATATCCTGGATTATTCAAGGCCCATTAAGTTTTTCAGTGCAGGGTTTCTTGCATAAATCACATCGGCTAGTTCTAAGAAAGTTGAAGACAAACAAAAATACACAAACTGAAGTTGCAGACAAACAAACATACACACAAAATAAAGTTGCAGTCAAACCAAAATGCCTTCATTGTCAAAGAACCAGTCATCTGGAAGATCAATGTTTTTATCTCCATCCTTGTCATCATTGTGAAAAGTTAAATCATTCATCAGCGCAATGCAATAGACAACAACAATCAACCATATTGAAGATCAATTATTCATGGATTGATCCCTGGGAATCGTCATCCATGGTCAGAAGATTGTATAAGCTTTAAAATCGAATTCACTCACACATATTGCAACCAATAGTAAAAATGAAGATGGTACTCTTGTGTAGTTAAATAGGGAAGTACACTAGTGAAAAACTCCTACATCTGAAGGGGCGAGTTCAGAAATAATTTGAAGAAGATTGTCTCTCCTTTCAGCTGACAAAGGGGGGAAAATGTCAATGAAATTGACAGTGGTTGTCAGACTGAAAGTCTCGACAACATTAGCAAAGCAGCCAGTGGGAATTTTCATCAGCGAGTGAGCATCAACAAATTCGCCAGTGGTTGATCGACAACAAAGTTAGTAGTGAACAATTTTCAAACACAGCAAAAGCAACAGTGAGTTGTTTTTCAACGTCATCAGCCATTGGGTGCTCTCTATATTTTGTCAGCGGACAAAGGATGTTGATTGCAAGCAAAGGACATATGGATCCTTTTGTAGCTTGGCACATGAAGGAGTTGTCAAGTGACATTTGGAGATGAATCAGACATGCAGTTGACTCATGGTCTCTTCATATTGCAGTTTCTTCAGCATCAAGCTTTGGCGATTTTTCAGGCAGTGTTTTTTGAGGATCAACTTGAGAACTTGGAAAAGGGTTCCTTGTTCTTAATTTGGACTTATCATTGATAGGGGGAATGTTAGCCTCAGTCTCACATTAAAAACAATTCTAAGTCCAAATTATTAAATTAATTAAAATCATGAAAGTTAGGATTTAACCCTACCTTTCTAGATTGAGTTTATTCCTCATGGTTAGGAGTCAGTTTAGGCTTAGTTGGTTGAGAGATTCTCTCCAACTAGTTAGGCTCCTAGATTAGTGTGTTGTTGAGATATTTTATCAACCACAGTGTCCAAAATAGACGTACTATCTTGAGACCAACTTCCTCATGTATTTATTTGTAATATTATCATTCTTTGTACATTGGATTGATTAATAATGAGAATGTGAGGAATGATGTAACACTGAGACCTTTTCTGCCATATCTGGTTTTTTTATATGTTCGATATTTATTTTATGAGTGAGTGTGTTATTATTAGGTGGTTTATATGATTTTT
Organism: Pinus taeda; assembly: GCA_000404065.3. Taxonomy (NCBI): domain Eukaryota; kingdom Viridiplantae; phylum Streptophyta; class Pinopsida; order Pinales; family Pinaceae; genus Pinus; species Pinus taeda. Next base: position 175,702 of record APFE030366614.1, read on the forward strand.
AAGGTTGCAGTTGGTTCTGGATGATGATGCAAGTTTTTGGGTTCAGCATAGTGTTCTGGTGACATTGATTTCACTGTTCAAATTGACTGATTGTTGGTTGATGCAATTATTATTGAGTTTGAGCTTCAATGCTACTGATGGGTCGAATGTAAAAATTTGATGAAATGTGGCCTTCATATTGTGTTGTAGTGTAGGAAGAGTATCCAGTCTAAAAATTTATGAAATGTGGTCCCTAGAGGAAGAGAGAAGGTTGTAGCCTTCTGTAGGTCGGCGCCTATGTACTCATAAACATATCGACCAGTATAAGAGCTAGGGGTTTGTAGCTTCCTTCCAGTAGAAGTTGGATAATGAGAGAAGGTTGTAGCCCTCTACAGGTGGGTGCCTGCGTATTGCTATGAGTCTGCACCAGTACAAGATTGTAAACATATTTTCTTTATATTAAAAAGAAGATAGAGATGACAACAACATGTGGTTTTTCTCCCACATTGGGTTTCCACCTTAAATCTTGGTTTTCATGTGTGTGACTTATGTGTAATGGTTCATTCTGTTATTACTGCACATAGTTACTGTTCAATAAAGTATTGATGCAGTTTTTAAAGATCAACACATGATGGATTAATTGAATCATAAGTTCACTGGATATACGTTGGTTTCCTTAATAACAATTGTGTGCACACGCGGGTTCACTTCACTAAAGTAGCGTATATAAATTTGATTATAACATGAAAATTTATTTTATTGTAAATACTGACTCACCCCCCCTCTCAGTATTATTTCCAACAATTGGTATCAGAGTAGGTCCTTCAGAAGAAGCTTGATCGCTTGAAGGGAGATCTCTCAAGATAAACAATCACAAAGGCATGGGATCTATCAGACCACCAATATTCAACAAAAACAACTTAGTATATTGGAAGATAAGAACCAGAGCCTACCTTCAGTCACTTGGAGCTGATGTTTGGGAAATTGTGGAAGGAGGATACCAATTTATAGTAGCAATACCCACAAAAACAATAGGAAAGAAGTTATACGAAACCAATGCCAAAGCCATCAATACTTTATTGGGAAGTCTGTCAGAATCAAAATTCGTCAAAGTCATGCAGCTCAAGACAGTGAAAGAAATATGGGACAAAATAATTTAGATCTTCGAAGGAGACTCCCAGGTAAAATGTGCTAAGCTCCAAATTCTCAGAATTCAGTATGAAACTCTCAAGATGCATAGTGATGAAATTATTGCTAGTTACCTTTTACGAGTAGATGAGATTGTAAATTGTATGAAGAATCTAGGTGAAGAAATAAAGGAGGCTACTTTAGTAGAGAAAATTTTGAGATCTTTGTCTTTTAAATTTGAGTCTTAGTATTTTCCATAGAAGAAAAGTAGGATCTTAAATCTATCACTGTTTTTCAACTTCATGGAATTTTAACTGCCTTCGAAATGAGAAAAGGAGGTCCATAAGATATTAGAGAAGCCGCTTTCAAAGCTTCAGCAAAGGGAAAATAAAAAGAATATGTCAATGAATCCGGATATATTTCAAAAGAAGATGAGGTAAACTTTGTAAAGAAGCTTCAACGGGGTTCCAGAATATTCAGAGGTAAGCTTCCATTCAAATGTTTTGCTTGTGGTAGAGTTGGCCATTATGCTGTTAAATGTCCTCATAAAGATAACCATGAAAAAGGAAAGGAGACTTAAAAAAGTAATAGAAAACAGTTTGTTAATAGAAGTAGTTATTATACTCATGAAGATAGTGATGGATTGTCTAATAGTGATGAAGATGAATCTGAACAAGATTTTAAACTACTCATGGTTTATGACAATGATGATTTTATGGATGCCTTAGAAGAGGAAGATTTTCGTGACATTTTCTTAAAGAAATCAATAAACTCAAAATCTGTTTGGAAGAAAAGAATATGGTCATAGACACTTTGACACATCAACTCACTGAAAGAGAAAAGCACAATAAAAAATTAGATTGTGAAGTAGGGGGTCCAAGAAAAGAACTTGAGAATCCTAGATTTGCTAAAGGACTAGAAACTTTAGATGAAATCATCAAGGTTCAACGTTTTCCTCTTATAAAGACTGGTCTTGGATATACTGAAGAAACATCCCAATCACAAAATTCATCAGCCATCACCAGAAGCTATCTTGATGCAAGAAATACTAGTGAACAATGTGTCAATCTTCAACAAAAGCCTAAAAGTACTCCTCAGGTAAATCATGCTCATTCTACTCCAAGGGTGAACATAAATAAAAGCATCAACCAAAAGGTAAACAATACCAAAAGCTTTTATGATCACAAAAACTTCTTTAATGGACAATGTTTTTCATGCCATAACTTTGGGCATAAGTTTGCTCATTGTGTTGCTTACAAAACTATCATGACTAGAGAAGCACGAAAACAAAGGAGCGTGACAGGAATCAAGAAAAGTTTTTATCATAAATTTTCTCCTCTTGAAGATGAAATTGAATGTTCATTTTGCAATAACTTTGGTCATGAAGAATCTGAATGAAGAAGCAAATTTCAACCAATAATTCAAAAGGAGAAAACATCATCAAATTCCAAGGTATGGAGAAAGAAGGAATTTCAATAAAAAAGATGTGCCATAGCTCTATTTGCAGAAGGACAAGAAAATTAGAGGTACATTGATAGCGGATGCTCTAAACACATGACATGTGATAAAGATAAACTCCTTCCATATAATGCTTTAGAAAAAGAAAAGAATGTCTCTTTTGGAAATGACACACCAGGGTTCATTAAGGGTAAATGTTTTGTTTATTTGAAAGAGAAGGTTAAAGCTGGAAATGTTATGTATGTTGATGGTTTAAAGCATAACTTGTTGAGAGTTAGTCAAATGTGTGATCAAGGAAATGAAGTTGTGTTTTGATTAAATGAATGTGCGGTTCACGAGCTTGATACAGGAAAGACCGTAATCAAAGGTACAAGAACTCCAAGAAATATATATATGTATATATGATAAAAGGAGGTAAAAACAATGGTATCTAAGAAAAACAAAAGAGAACTGGTTATGGCACAGAAGATTTGGGTATCTAAGCTTTTCTCGCATAAGAAAAAAATGCAGGCTCATGTCGGTTTGTGATCTTCCAGATATCAACATCCCATAAAATACCATCCGCAAACCATGTCAAGTCAGTAAGAAAACCAGAGTTCATTTCAATGACAAAGAAGGATCAGCAAGTAAGCCTCTTGAACTCATTCATACTGAATTGTGTGGGCCAACAAGGAAAAAGTCACCTCGTGGAGAATAATACTTCATTTTATTCATTGATGATTTTTCTAGAATGTGCTGGATAGGTTTACTAAAGCATAAATATGAAGCATTTGAAAATTTTAAAGCCTTCAAAGCTTTAGCTGAAAATTAATCAGATCTAAAAATCAAATGTCTCAGATCTGATCGAGGCGGAGAATTCATATTAGATGAATTTTTTGACTTTTGTGAACAACATGGAATAAAAAGACAGTTCTCTATTGCCATAACTCCTCAACAAAATGTGTGGTGGAAAGAATGAACAGAATAGTTCAACAAATGGTTTGAGCTATGCTTGATGAATCTGGAACTCCTGCCACCTTCTGGGGTGAAGCTGCATATATTGTCGTAAATATTCTCAAGAAAGCTAATGTTTAAATAAATAGTGATCAAACTCCATATGATCTTTGGTATGTAAGCCTCCTACTGTAAAACACTTCAGAGTTTTTGGAAGTAAATGTTTCATCAAAAAGACTGATGAAAAACTTGGTAAGTTTGAACCTAGAGCAGACGAAGGAATTCTTCTTGGTTATTCATCTATAAGTAAAGGATACAAATGTTATAATAAGAGACTTCGAAAAATAGTTGAATGCACTGATGTAGTAATTGATGAAGCATGCAAAAATCCGGAACAGATAAAATCAACAGGAAGATGACAATGAGAAAGACAGTGAATGCTTTCCCGTATCAAATAAAAATGATATAGAGGATGAAACCAATGAAACATTAGAAGAAGATACAACTGACAGGGAAAAGGCTCCATCCAGGTATGTACAGACAAGAAGAACACTTGTAGGAACTTCCTATTATCTAGCATTACTATCCTCCATATAACCACAAAATGTTAATAAAGCTAGAAAAGATGAATGTTGGGTTAAGGCCATGGATGAAGAACTTGACCAAATTGAAACAAAATGATACTTGGGAATTAGTTCATAGACCTCATGACAAAAATGTTATAGGAACAAAATGGATATTCAAGAATAAGTTGAATGAAAATGGAGAGGTTATTAGAAACAAATCAAGGCTTGTTTGTAAAGGGTATGTTCAACAAGAAGGTATAGACTTTGAAGAAAAATGTTCACCTGTTGTCAGACTCGAAGCCATAAGAATGTTTCTTTCTCTTTCAAGTTTTTGGAAACTCAAAGTGTATCAAATGGATGTAAAATCTGCATTTCTTAATGGATATTTAAAACAAGAAGTTTATATTGAACAACCAGAAGGATTCAAACTAGGGAATGATAAAAATCTTGTATGCAAACTCAAAAAGGCTCTATTGGACTGCATCGTGCTGCACACAACTACTTTGGATGATGCAAACATTGCAAGATATTCAAATCACATGTTCTCCACCCATCTCCATTCTATGTGATAATACAAGTGCCATTCGTATTTCGAAAATTCCTATCATGCAGTCCAAGAACAAGAACATCCCCATTAAGTACCATTTTCTAAGAGAATAAGTGCTTGAACAAAAGGTTAAATCGGAGTATGTTCCCTCCAAATAACAGTTGCTGATATATTTACCAAACTGCTTCCCAGAGAAACATTTGAATATCTCAGACAAATGTTGGGAGTAGTTTCTGCATCATCCTGCTGTTAAATCCAATTTTTAGAGGAATGTTTCCTATACGCGGGTTTCATGAAGAATAATCATGTATATACGCAAGTTTCTGTGGCTGCAGGAGCGTATATGTTTTTCTGATAGAAAAACAGTGGGTCAAACTCAAAATTAGTTTTTTGCATGGATGTTTAGTTTGGTATTGATGGTTACAGTCTGCTGATATGCTTTGTTCATTGTTGTTTATTTGACTTATGAAGATGCCTTGATGAATGATTTGTTGACAATGCACAAGTAACACAGGTTTAGGGGGAGCATTATCCTTCAAAAACATTATGCATTGTTGGCATCATGGTTGCTAAATTCAGCTACGGTTTCAGATATTCATATCATTTGTTGTAAAGGTCATGTAAATACCTATGATTTAATAATATGTCTCTTTCTGTCATAGTCTATTAATGAGTCCTTTTGGACATATGATGTAATTTGTGGCCACACTATTCATGGGAAAGATGATGTAATAATTGCAATTTTTCAATCATCTATGAATTTCCAACATTTAGATAGTTGATTTGTTGTTTATTTTCTGTTTTTAATTTCAGTTTATTTCAACAATCTTTTTCTTTTTTCAAACACAATTTGGGCTTAATTAATAAACACACTTGCACACATAAGAACACCTTAAGCGAAGGGTGTTTGGTTTGCACCGCCAACCCAAGACTTAACTTAATTAATTTATCTCCTCACACAGAGACAAAGACATTTCATTTAACTCCCTTCACCATTTCCATGTCATTTGTGTCTTACAACCATTGTGCCACTAAGGTGTTTCTCGTGGAGACTCTTAGGCCTTCAACACAGTTTTCACTTGGATGTATTACTCCTCCTCGCAGGGTTCCAGTTAATCGTCCCCCGAGTCCCCATACCGACTCTTCTTCTGGTTCATCTGATTCCTCATTTGATTTCGATCCTCCTTCACTGTATACTATCATCATGTCAGGACCCAATGCAGGTATAGGAAACTAAACTGGTCTTGCTTCCAGTTCTACCCCAGTAGTCACATCTAGCGGAATCGTTACAAGAACCATTTCGGCAGCTCGAATTCTAAGTTAAGCCTCTTAGATTTTAGCTAGTTCATTAATGACCCTATACACCATGATGTTGGTTGACTAAGCTTCCCTCCGACATTCCCACGTTTGAGGGTAATTCTAGAGAGGACCCCACCAATCATGTCTACTCCTTCCATATGTGGTGTTCATCCAATTCCATCACCGATGATTCCTCTTTGGTTGTTCCAATGCACAGTCATTAGAGATGCTACAAAGTGATATGTTGACCAACCTGTTGCTTCTCATTCCACTTTCACGATGCTTTCTAAAGCGTTCCTTTCATATTTTCAGTTACCTCTCTGAAACGACACTGTTACAGAGCTCTTGAATGCATTTCGTCAGTCCTTTGCCACTCATCTTTCCTAGCATGTTCAGGAATGGCGTAGAAGGAGGAGCATGTGTCGTTCCCTAGCATTCGAAGACCGTGTCTACCTCGATTGGTTTCTTAGGACCCTTTTAGTGCATATTGCTAAAGATTTCGTGTCTCACTTTCCTCAGACAGAGGAAGAAGCTCTCCAAACCGCTCTGAGATATGACTTGATTTATGCTCAATCTGGTTATGTCTATATCGTTATACCAGACTTCCCTCATCTTGGTCGTGCCAATGCACCAGGGTCATCTCACGCCACTGATGGTATCGTTGGAGCTATGTCACATCCTTCACCATGATATACTTAGTAGAGTTATGACTATCCGAAGGGGGGCACCAGTTCCTCTAACACTCACACCCCTCCTACCAACAAAAGGCACTCAGGAGAAAGCACATATTATGCATACACCCAACCACATCAGTGGATGTCAGGGCCAGCTAGTACTCAACATGTCTACCAAACCATTGCCCCCTCACCATCTTACACCTATTCAACACTGAGCACTCCAACCCCTTAGGAATTAGCGTCGTAGGCTCCCATGCATCCTCATCCCCAATAGCCACCACCCCATCAGGGTCAAGTGTATGCACAATAGAGTGCGACCAATCCCCAAAATTCAAAGAAAAATAATAAGGGGAAGGGTGAAAAGGGTAACCAGGGTAATGAACCCCAAGGGAACTAGCCTAACACCAACAACTAGCAACAAGGAGACCAACCCAAGCAGAGCAAGGCTATTCATATGAATAAGCGTTGTGCATGTTTTGGTGTACATGACCATTATAATCATGAGTGTCCCCTCTTACTCCAGATGCGCCAAATGTGGGAAGCCCAAGAAGCTTCTAGAGGTCAACCACCCATGCAACAATCGCCTCAGAATCCTACGCCATCTCAACTGGTCGTGCTCAAAAATTTTCTCCCTCAGCAAGGATTTGTTTATGTTCAACCACATCAAGGTCAAGTAGCCCACCCTCCCCAACCTTCTGGTCCTGGTGACTACCATATCCTCATGATGAATTTTGATGAGGTCAATAACTTTGATATCAACTTTGCAAACTCGATTGTGTCAATATGACAAGCCATCATCTTCGTCCACAACTGAGACCGAAACAAAAGCATCTATTGAGCCTCTTATGACACCAAATGGTCCGTTACAGATCCCTCAATCTAAAGTTGAGTCAATTCCTAATATTCCCAAGGGACCATTACGTCGTAATGCAACTTCTAACCGAGCTGCCCATACATACAGTATAGTAGATGACTTGGCGCAATCACCTGCTGCCATGTCAATGTTGGAGGTGCTCTAGTCGTGCCCATCTCAAAAGAAATCTCTACTAACTAGATCCTTCAAACGATCATTTGATTGTCTTTCTTGTTGATACATCAGAACATCCTCCATTAGCTCCATCCGTTGCTTTCCAGATACTAGTCTGAGTCTGCAATGCCATCATCTTCCGATGTATTACTAATGAAGGTGCATCCACTTGCGTGATGCTTGTTGTCATTTGGAAGCAACTCAAGTCAATTGAATTGTCCCCATCCACCATCACTTTGCATGCTTGGGATGGTCTCTCCTCCCAGCCTCTTAGCATGTATCACAATTGTCCAGTGAATCTTGTTGGAAAGACTGTTCACGTAGACATTGAGGTTATTGATGTCCCTCTATATTACAACATTCTATTGGGTCTTAGTTACACATATGCCATGTCAGCCATTGCGTTTGTGGTTTTCCGCAAGATTTGTTTCCCCCATGAAGGGAATATCATCACTATTGATTAGTTGACATATTATGAGTCGTCATCCTTAACCTCCCCTGAGTCTATTATCTCATCGATGTCCAGAAAGCATTCTACCACCCCTCTCACCGATGTTTCACCCGAAGTCTACAAAGATTCCACCTTGTTGGGTGCTTTCACTAGTCCTTCCCTCCCATCTTTGAGGCTAACTCTTTGAGTATTTGCATGTTACAAGCATCATGAGTTACTCAAACTCAGTCTGGTACCTCTGATCAACAACCAACTCCTCAACACCCTATTGTTACCATCTCAACTGAGCCATTCGGATCCAACCCCCCAGGACCTCCTCCATTTGGGGGTGCCTCCTTTGTTCCCACCAAGAACTATTCCTCCAGGTCTTAACCATCCAGGAGTTGTTCCGCTGAGACATTACCCTTCAGGACAGATACCTTTTTTGTTTCCTCCTCCTAGAAATTTTATGTCCCTGTCATGGCTTCATTGATTCTCCCTAATATGACTTTGGGGATCCCATTTTGGTACATTGATCCCCCAGCGAGCACTCTACCTAGTCAACCCAAACCATATCTTGCTTTGACCCTGGTTCAACTAGTCCCTACGATCCCTGTCGCTTCTTCAATTCCACCACAACCTCAACAGGAACCCTCTCCTATTGCAAAAGCATCGGGACAGGGGGGAAAAACCAAGAAGAAGGAACCTGAGGACAAGGCTCCCCAAGCACCTCCAGCTCCTAAGCCTCCAATGTCGATGCCTCCATGTGCTTTGTGTGATGTTGTTGGGCATGCCACCAATAACTGTCTTGAACATCCTTGTCTCAAACCTTTGGTTCATGAAACATTTCTTGAGTCTAATATCCCTGATGTCCAAGTTACCTTACCATATTCAGTCAAAATACTTAAAACATTACACAAAAATCACCCTTGTGCCTTGTGCGATCATTATGGTCACTATTCCCATTATTTCTATCGTCTCGACGAATTTAGTGATTGCCTCCATGTGCTTCGCGAATTCGAGGGCACTTGTAGTAGATCATCTACTCCTCTACTTTGTGGATTTTGGTACCACTAGTACACTAGAACAAGGGGAATTTGGTCCCACCATCGTGATCCTACCCCCTGATGTCGAGATGACGAACTCCATGGTCCATATCCTTTACCTATCATCATCCTTGAGTTCCTCGTAGGAAAACCTTTCTGAAGTTTCTATGCGCGCTTCTATCGAACCTCTTTTGTTGGAAACCCAGATCTCCACATCAGTAGATCTTCCATCTCCTAGCTCATCGTATACCACCTCAAATGATGTGTATATGAACCTTATTTCTTAGGATGATGCACCAGGTACTATTGCCGCATCATGTAATCTCCTTTCCTCCAGTTCTCTCATCTTCCATTCTGATGAGGACATCATGGAAGCCATGACTACCCCTGATTACCCTTAGGATGACATGCACCATCGTGCATACTTCCTTCCATATTTGTGAACCCAGAAGTTTTCACCCATCTTACTCATGATGATCGATGATGTATCTAATACCAAGCCCCTCACTATATTGTCATCTGCGATGACCTTTATCATTGCGGTGTTGATTATATCCTTCATCATTGTCTCACTCATCATTATGGCTAGAACCTTACATCATTCGTAAGGACTTGGGTAAGGAGGAATATCTTCTAGATGATTTGAAAGGCCAACTTCTTCCTAATCCTTGCAATGCGCTCTACCTCAAGAAATTTTACCCATAGCATATCCCATTGATTTGTGTGTATTTATTTCTGTAATGCATTTAGGTAGGTAGCATCATCTCATTTGATGATTTAACACTTCACCACGAAGCCATTTTTCCAAGAAGGGTCACTTCGTTGCCTCTTAAAATCGAATTTCTTCATATGTGATGCTTATACTTTGGGAACTAGCTTCCCTTGGCACTTGTCATCTCATGTGTCAATTTTCGTCATGGGAAACCATCTTTTGCTCATGTTTTCATGGTCCCCATCGGGACTATTTTGTGTGGCAGAGTCTTTGAGTCACCCTTGTTCAGAGCATCCGCAATGAGTCACCCTTGCATCCATGGAGTTTGTTTCACATCCCATTGTATCATGTCACAGTATTCCATCCGTCTTTGCATACCATTCATCCCGTGTTACCCATTTTGGCCTTTAGTCATAGTATCCACCATCCACTCCGGAGTAGATTCAGTCGTTGCTAAGTCAACCATGCACTTTATGCTCTGACAATGTAAGTCGTATGTTTGTCCCTCAGAACTATATTCTCCATTTTCCCTAGTGTCAGTCCATCAGTCACATTACTATTTCCCCTTGTGCCTCAGTTGAGGATCCTCATTGCCTCACTTATGGCAGGCCTTATTCTATCGACATCAGCACATTTATTCCAGAAGAATGGCCTAGAGGTGTATCTTGGTTCCAGCTTCCACTCTTGTTTGGTGCCTTGGATCAAGCAAAGGGAATCATCATTTCCCTTTGACTTGGTTGTTTCATGCTCTTGATTCATACACATGATGGTCCAGTGATGCAACAAATTGTACTAGTGATTCTCGGGTGTGTGTGAGATATTTCAGACCTCATGAGGGGGTGGCCCTTCAAAAGGACTGGGTATAGAGTCCATGGCTATGTGTTGGTATAAGTATTGAGCACCGACAGACACTCTTTGTGTAGCAGTAACAAGTCCACCTTGTTTAGGAGGTAAATCGTGAAGACGACGAGATCGTCGATGAACAAATTCATCCAGGGTGATAACATATAATTTAAATACAATTATGTTTGTGCAAACACCCTAAAGGACAAAACTGTTGACTTGGACCAAACAACACACACTAGAAACATATTAGAAGATAGCACACAATCCAAAATACAAAGAAGTTGGTGATGGAACAGTTTTAGTTGCAAACTCGAACCAAGTGCCCTCACAAGATGTGGAACACCCCCTTAGAGGACTGAGAGAGTATGACTAATATTTGTCACAAGTAGAGAGAAGACAACCCCGACCTTGGACCTGTGTATGAGCCTTAAGAAGATAGGCCACTATGGTCACCACGTACAATGACATGACTTGGGGGGATAGTCATAGGACAAATCTACATGCAAGGGCAGAAAACTTAACCCCAAAACTTGGCACATTGTAATCATGATGGTTATGGGTTAAACACACAAACCTTTCTCTTCATTGGCTTATATTGTTATCAGCCTATTTTACTCCTCTGGGTCAGTGACCCTCAGTACTTGAGTCTGATTTACTTTTTTCCAGAATCCAGTTTGATCCTCAAACACTGACACAACAACCTATGGGAGCGTCCAGAGCCTCCTAGTCGCATTTAGGCCTTCTCTATGAGAGCACTAAGGGACTTTTTTCCCACTTTTAGTGTCAGTGCCCAGGGATGAATTCTAGAGTGCCTTAGTCCCTAGGAGATCAGTTCAAGTTGTCATCTATTCGAGCTGGCTAGGGCTTATAAGTTAGAAGTTTCTATGACTTCTCTTCAGGTGAATGCTTCCTTTTCCCTTTTTCCCCAACTGTACACTACTTCCTTCTTGGTCATCTCTTGAATGGGTATGATAATATGCGCATAATCAGAGATGAAATTTTTTAGGAAGTTGATCTTCCCCAAGAAGGATTGCATTGCTTTCTTGTTCACAGGGTAAAGAATCTGCATGATGATCTGAACTTTGTTCGAATCTACCTTGATCCCACTCTTGGCAATGATGTACCCAAGGAGTTTACCCTCAGACACTGTGAAGATGCTCTTCTTGGAATTCAAGGATATTTCGTACTTCTGACATCTCTCAAATATTTTCTTAAGATGGCGCAGGCGATCTAACTGCTATCTAAAGAAGACTAGCATGTCATTGAGGTAGACCATTACGCTCTGTCCAATGATCCCATAGAAAGTGATATCCATTGTGTGTTGAAATGTAGCTCCTGCATTTACCAGCGCAAACGACATTCTATGGTAAGCGAACGTACCCTACTTGGTACGGAATGTTGTCTTAAGTTTGTCAGGATCTGCTACTAGAACCTGATTGTATCCTGAGAAACCATCTAGCAAAGAAAACAACTCTACGCTAGATATTGTCTGCAATATGTGTTCCATTGACAGCACTTGGCAGTTATCTTTGTCCAAGGCACAGTTAATATTACGGAAATCAACACACAGATGGATCTCCCTTGACTTCTTTCTAACAAGGACTAAATTTGAAACCCACGTGGAATGACGAACCTTGTAGATGATATGAGCATCCAACAGCGTAGTCAATTCTTTATGTATGAGGGGCTCAAGTGATGGATGCACTTTCCTTAGCTTCTGAGAAAAGGCTTGGCCCCTTCCTTGATTGGAATGACGTGATGGATTATTCGTGTGTCATATGTTTTCATTGTACATTCATGCGAACACATCACAGTATTGTCTGAACAGGTAGACAAAAGCTTGTCACTCTTGTGGTGTGCAACATGTATCGATATTCACAAAATTTGGATCTTTGTTTGTTTCCAGATTAATATGTTCATACAACATTGTGGAATTGTGGGTTTTTGCATTCAGGGGTCCCCGAAAGTGGTTCTGCAAGTCATATAACTTCTCAAGTGATACCACACCCTTGGGGATGAGGTTTCCTTTGCTGTAATCAGCTGCATCCTACAGAGATTGCTCATGCTCGTCTTCGTCTATCGCTGCATCTTTGAAGACAACAATGTTAGCCATGAAATGAAGTATATGTTGGTCATCATGAAAAACACATAAATTAATGATGTTATCAGGGACACATGGATCATACAAAATTTCAACTGAAAATCTATCCCTCAACAGTGTCATCCTAGCAACTACATTCGCCAAAGCATCTGCAGTTGCGTTACGCATTCTTGGTACAAAAATAATATTAAAATCTTAGAAGTTAGAGATAAGTCGTCATACCTCTTGTTGATAACTCTTAAGACAGGGTGACACATAGTGTATAGTGTTATGTACCTAACACACCACAATCTCTTGGTCACCTACCACTTTTAGCACAACAACATTGAGGTAGATGGCTTTCTATAAGCCCAAGATGAGGGCTTCATACTCGGCAGTGTTGTTCATGCCCTTGAACTCCAAGCGGATAGAGACTAAATGTTTCCTTTGCAACAGCTTTGTTAAGACACAACCAGCTCCAAATCCCTCATGCGTCTTGGATCCATCAAAGTATAAGGCCCACATATTATTTGTACAAGGACCTCTTTCCGCACTAGTACTACTATCACTACCGTTATTATGAATACAATCTACTGTACAGGTTTCATTTTCTCCAGTTGGGCAAGGAAGGAGACCCAACTTTGTGTCTGGTGGGATGGGAGTTTGTTGTGCAAGATAACACCCCAACTGTGTTTCCATAAATCAATTGCCAAACATGAGTTCTGTGAAAGCCAACAGTTCATTTTCACCATTCAAGGGAGTAACATTGTGTTTCATGTATCATTTTGGCAATACCCAGATCGGGTTGTTTCTTCCCTTGTGCGGAAGCCCTAAGTGTGACCAAACCATAGAAAAGTATCCTTGCAGCTTACTAGACCAGTCTCTCCATATACTTCTGGGATGTCCACAATCATAATGTTAATGCACTAATAAACTCGTCCTTCGGATGATAACCGATGATCACATCCTGGAGTTCACCAATGGCTGGCACACACATTCTATCAAGTTGGATGATCTGCGCAGTTGTGCTACTCTATTGAGCATTGATCCTCTTAGAAATGGAGAGTGGCATGGCATTGACTGATGCGTCAGAGTCAACCAAACATTTGTGAACATTGAAGTTGAATATTTCGAATGACAACAAAAATAGTGGGCAGAGTGAGTTTGTTTCCTCCATACGGAGCGCGTTGAGCACAGATGCGAGTGAGTCAGGAGACTTACTTGGTCCCTTGTCAGAAGAGGTAGCACTGTCTGTGGAGGTTTTCCCCAATGCGTACAAAAGAATGTCTCGCCGACCTATGATCTTAGTTAACTCATACAGAGATATGTTCGCACAGGTCTTCTTCAAGTCTTCAACAATGTTGTAGTCCAGAGTGGGAAGACTCACAGAGATGTATGGGGGTAGACTTGTGTTCGTGTTGTCTAGTGGGATGATTTTGTCTTTGTTGTTCACGAATGTACCTTTCGTTGTAGCTATCTTCCAAGACTTGCTTTGAGGTTTTTGTGTTTTGTTGATGGTGAATCAACTGCTCCAAGCAAATGTTGTCTTAACTTTTCTTTCTGTATCTCAAACACAGTGGGGCCCCCTTGACTTCTCAAGTTGTATCGATTGTTTTTCTTTGGCTTCGGACGGTCACTCGGAGGCTCCTTCTCGATGGTCGTCTTTTGGGTAGTGCGAGCACAATGATACATGTTGATTACATGCCTAACACTTGTAGCTTCACCAAATGCAGTAGCTTCTTCTTTGTCTTCATCCTCAAGCTAAGCCTGCTCACTGGTCGTCAATTGGTCGAACAACTATGTAGCCAGGGCACTCATTCCTTGGTTCCATCCTAGGTAAGTCTTCTCTAAATGTAGTTCTCTATGGAACTTGTAGTAATGATTTGTCGCGATCTAATCCAAGTTAAGCACAAGGTTAGAGCTCTGAGTAGATTTTGTTGTGTGGTTACTGTTGCTGCCCAAAGTCATATTATTCCTTTGCACAAACTTGGGAGGCCTATTGCTCACGGTTGTCTCGCTCATCCATTGTTTGAGTTCAGAAACTTTGGTTGTCAAGGATTTGACGAGACAAGTAAGGCTATCAATTTCACTTGCTTCCTTTTCCTTTTCCTTACTCACAGTAGTTTGAGACCTCTTGCCTCATGTTTGAACTTTTGATATTCTTAAATTCTATGAGGCTATCTACTGTTGATACATTGATGTACTTGATGTTTAGTTAACATCTATCTGTTGGATATCTTGATCCTATAAAGAAGGCTAACACCTTGACTCTAGTAGATGATACTCTTGATACTTGTCATGCATAATTCATGATGGATTTCATATAGAAGGATAGCTCATTGACTCCTATATATGAGTCTGTTGATAATGCTTGTGAGAAGCATGATGAAAGAATATGGAAAGAGATTGACACTCTTCTTGCTTTGGTAAAGTTTTATTGATTGACCTAACTTGATCATATTGATCATGATAAGCATGGTAACCTTGATGTTAGAGGTATAAGTGTAAGATTGATATTCTAGATCTCTTACTACCTGTGGTAATATCTTGATGGCATATGGTTAAACTGAATGTCCTAACTTGATGGACTAACTTGATAGAAAGTGTTATTATGTTCATAATATTTGAGATATGATGTTGTATCTATTTGCTACTTTGAGTCTAATCTTTGATGAAAGATTGATGTCATGATGCTAATAACCATGATAGCTATATATTTATAATCTAACAGATCAGTTGTTTCTTGACTCTAGTAGAGACAAGTTGATAACATGAATGAAGATGAATAAAGTAGATTCCTAGTCAGAGGGAGAATATCTTCTCAATATTCTTACCCTTATTACTATTTTCATTATGTAATGTTAAAATATGAGTTATGTGCATCTGAAATTATTGATTTGCAGTAGAGTCTCAAATCTGGAGATTGGTTCAAGAGGGAGAGGTCACCTCTCATTGAAGATAATTATTTTTTACTCATGATGCCTCTTACTTTTGTTTAGACTTATGGATCTGATTATTATGTTTATTGCTTATAGTTCTTGCATATGTATTTGAGTAAATGGATGTTTCTAACCTCCATGATGAGTTGTGATGAGATAGATCCTTCTTGGGGTCATTTGAAATGCAGGAAAGATGGTTAGAGCTAGAAAAGGTTAATAAGCACTATAAGAAGACAAAGTGTTTCAAGTTGCCTATATCTAATGAGAAGGTGCATAGGTATTTGAATACCACAAGGTATGCATGGTATGTTGTATTTCGACTTTTGATGACTCACACATGCATATGAAAATGACTTGGATCCATGTTTCCTGTGATAAATGATGCACCTCGTGTTTGAAATTTTGATCTTCTTGAATTCTATGAGGCTATCTAATGTTGATACATTGATGTACTTGATGTTTAGCTAACATCTATCTATTGGATATCTTGATCCTATAAAAAAGGAGTAGATGATACTCTTGATACTTGTCATGCATAAGTCATGATGGATTTCATATAGAAGGGTAGATCATTGAATCCTATATGAGTCTGCTGATAATGCTTGTGAGAAGCATGATGAAAGCATATGGAAAGAGAAATTAACACTCTTTTTTCTTTGATAAATTTTTATTGATTAACCTAACTTGATCTCATTGATCATGATAAGCATGGTAACCTTGATGTTAGAGGTATAAGCGTAAGATTGATATTCTAGATCTCTTACTACCTATGGTGATATCTTGATGGCATATGGTTAAATTGAATGTCCTAACTTGATGGTGTGACTTGATTGAAAGTGTTATTATGTTCATAATCTCTGAGATATGATGTTGTATCTATATGCTACTTCGAGTTTAACCTTGGATGAAATATTGATGTCATGATGTTGATAGCTAGGATAGTTATATGTTTATGATCTAACAGATATGTTGTTTCTTGACTCTAGTAGAGACAGGTTGATGACATGAATTAAGATGAATGAAGTAGATTCCTAGTCAAAGGGAGAATCTCTTCTCAAGATTCTTAACCTTGTTACTATTTTCATTATGTATTGTTGAAATATGATTTATGTGCATTTGAGATTATTGATCTGCAGCAAAGTCTCAAATTTGAAGCTTGTACAAAAATTAGGGTTTTCGCTTCAGACACAGTCACAGAACTAGGAGATCTCGTCCCTGTACGCACGCATGTTAAGGCCTAAAGGGAGTGTCCATGGGTTTGACTACAATTGACCATCATATGAAGCTTATTAAAGCTGCCTGAACTCTGAATCAAGTTGCCTTTGACATATTCTGCCTCTGTTATATTATTTCTGAAGTTGTTGGGTTAAATTGTTGATCACAGAAAAATGCAGTATTATGCATGAAATTAAATGTTCACTTGGAAGATGTCAGTTCCACAAATGTGTTGCAAATAACAAGATCTAGAAGCATGAAAAGTTTGAATGTTTGCCATAACATGAACATGCAGACTAAACTTGTGTTTGCAGGTGACCGGGATATACATATAGATGTCACTATGTTTGTGCTACAAGAGGTTGGCATGATTTGGCTAATTGATATAGATGAATAGTGTGTTGTCATGATGCTTGACAATAACTTTGAATTGATGATTGAGATATGATTTGACTATAGACCTCTCTACGATAGCTAATTTGGACTTGACCCGATGTCTAATGATATGATTTGACGATTGTTGATTTTCCATGATATAAATGCTATGTGGGAATAATGACTTATGTGGATATTAAAAACAATGATTTTGTATTGGCCTCCTCGTTCCTAGCACAATGGTTGAGGTATTGTCAGTTGTGATTTAGCTTGAAATTGAAACCTACATGACTCACCCTTGGTGTATGCATTTTCATTGAGTGACATCAATGACTTATGTTATGATTATGAGAATGACTTGATGAAGTTTCAAATTGATATTGCATGGTTGTTTACAACTTGTTGGCATGATAATAAATGAAGTCGCAACTTGATATGAGCTCTCCTTGTCACTTGGTTTAAAGTATTGATATTGTGATAATGATGACTTTGATAATGGTTGTGATCTGGGTTCTAAACTCGAATAAGCTAACTTTGTTGATGTGATGGTACAACATTGGTATATGTAAGGTTGATTATGTTGGCTTAGTAAGGCATTATTCTTGCAAAGAGCATTGCATGAAGCAAACTCCCTAATCCAAATATGTTTATATTTGACAATTATCTAATGAAGTCAGGATGATGAGTTCCAAGGTATGCCTTTAATTTTAACTATGGTTTTGGTTTTATATCCCGATGGTCTACTCTTGATAGGTGATGAGCCTCTGATGATCTAAGTAAGAGGGAGATTGCCTTTGAAGCTTGGAATGATGTATCATGGCATGATGAATCAATTTCTGGAATTTTGGAAAGAAATTCCATATTTCAAAGCTATTGTAAAATGTTTTTGAATAAAGAAAATGCAAATCCTTGGATACTCTGATTTGAACTTGACATGGCACCTGACAGTGGATTGAAGCATTGATTTTCCATTTTGAACATCCATCTGTATATATCTGATGTGCATAAAACTTGAATAAATTCATGATTGAGCTGCTTCACTCACATAGAGTTGCCACTGAGCATCCTTTGAAATATTTGCATGAGGTGTTCTATTTTTGAGGTTGAGATATTTATCCTATGATATGTGACTGCATGGATCCATTGTTGTTGATAGAAATTATTGTGAAGCATATTTGGATGTTGCTTTAATATGAGACTTGCCATGATATCTTGGATGAGAGGTCCATAGTATGATTGAGGATGAGTACGATGTTGCTAGCATGGCTAGCTGTGGAGGCAGGATGAAGAAGCTCCATAGAGAGTTGTCTGAGCATGATCTAGATATGGTTGGGATCGAGATACTCTCATATACTGAGATAGTGCAGTTGTTCGAAACAAGCTCAGGCTTGTGGTTGGCACCTCCTTGAGAGGGAGGATGATTATGGTATCCTTTTGTGATTTATATGATTATTTATGTTCTAACATGATTTTTGATTTGATGTCTTGTATGAACATGAAATGACTGTTATTGAGACAAGATGATACCAAATTTGAGTATGATGAGAGCAACATTGATCGATAACATGGAGCCAACTCTTCCTCCCCGTCTGAGCTCCCAGGGTAAGGAATTGAGATGGAGGGCTCCTAGGGTTGAGGGAACTCTAGACAATATGGTATGACCCTTATCTATTACCCATAGGGTTAAAGATGTCGCTCCCCTATCTGCATAGGGTCAGAGAATGTTTCTCCCTTATTTGGTATGCAGAGTATACCCTAGTTGGCAACATACCCACAAGATGGGCTTGTCAAGAATATCACTCCTCGTTTGGCCAACAAGTTGAGAGTGTACTTGGGGTGTACAACCCAAGTCGATTATGATGTAGGTGTTCTACCACATGACTATTCAGGGTCATCGTTGGGAAGATTAGTACGCAATAAGATGGGTTGAGATAACCTTATGCAATTCCAAGTTGAGATTGAGCTCCTTGATGAAATCCCAAGGTCGAGATGTGCTCCCCTGTGTGTGTTTGGATATCCTATTGCTCGATATGGGGTTGTAGATGTATGGCTCCCCCATGAGATTCGGGGTCGAGATGTGGTTCCAGGTTGAGATGTGTTGCTTGATGATATGCTCTCCAATGACGATTGATGATGATATTCTAGGAAGTACCCTGTTGGTAGAGATTCCAAGTAGCAGCCTGATGGACAAAGGGTGGTACCTTAAGTTCCCCTTTGGTAGCAAGTTCTTCTTCTTCTAGATTCGAGAATGTCCAACATACGAGCAAAAACAATCAAGAGATAAGAAGGAATAAGCAAGGGATCGATTGAAATGTACATTGATGATTTGTTATGATGAGATACTTGAAGTGGTCATGACATGATGACTACATGATAGAGATGATCAAGGATGATATGTGATGACAATTGAAGACACAAGAATGACATATTGATCGATGGACATATATTGGCAGGTGGAATTCTCCCTAGTTGAGAGGTAGTGTTAATTTTTTCAACTACGGTCAAATTCCACCTTGGACACCTCAAATGACTGAGATGATGATTGCATTAGATTCATCTTTTCAGGAGGACCAAGATCGACGTAAAGGTCACCCAATTTGGTCAAGCGGAAATTGAGTTTTGAATTATTTTATTCATACATGTATTATGGAATGGGTCGGCCCTAACCACATGAATCACTGCTTATGTCGGCCTCACCCCAAGTGGATCCTCATGAAAGCCTATAAATAGAAGATACTTGAAGCTCATTTGGACACATTAATCAAGCCATCTTCTCTTCTCTTATTACCTTGGTTCACACAAGTATGTCAAAGGAAAGTTTGCACAAGGGTCTGAAATCTCAGGGTTGAAGCTCACATTGATCTAGGCTTTTTTGGATCTCGGATGCTAGCGTAGAATTGGAAATTTTAGTCCCTGGACATTGGTGCACAATGGTCCTAACAGAGTCCAAGGAGCCTTCGATGCTGTCAAAATGAGATATGAGAGTGTACAGGGTTTCAGAGATAGATAGGGCTGTATTAGTCCCCGGATGCTCGCATAGAGTGGTCCGGGATCTCATAGATGCTCACACAACATGCTTATGAGAGTGTAAAGGGCTTGAAGCAGATTTGGATATGTTTGACCCTGGACGCCCTCTTCCATTTCACCTGGGAGCGTCCAAATTTGTTCGGGACACAATCATCCAATTATGCAGAGACCATCCAAATATGTTATAAACACTCGTACAATTCCTCCTCCCTGCATCCAAGACTTAGAGATGATATTTCTGCATTCTGAAGATTCCACTCAATGAAAACAATGTTCAACAATATCCATCAGTTGACGACATATAATGACAACACTTTATAGTCCTCAAAATCAGGGTTTTGACTATAAGCATGATTAGATCTGTTTCATGGATATCATAATTGTTTTGTTGCATAGATAAAGTTATGGATCATTGTACTCTCTTTTGCCGAATCATTTGATGATGATCCAAGAAGAAAATGATTTGCAAGGGTTTTCCCTGTGGATTTTTTTCCTTGATCTCGAACCAATCCTGGTGTCCCTATGTGTGTGCATTATTTTCTTCTATTGTTCCTTTATGTTCTGCTGCATTATTGATGATGATGTTGTTCTTTCTATATAATTGCATATGCGGATGAATAATGGTTAAGATTTGAATAATGTAATGATGATATGGGGTGAACTTAATGTATTAATGAAGAAATGCAATTATCAAAGCAAAGACAATGTATCCTTGTGAAAAATTAACAAACGTATGGTTGAATGGTTGGTTGGGACTATGAATTAAATATTTGGTACTTATTATTAATTTAAATAAATTAAAACAAATGAAGGGAGACAACTTATGGAACTTGAGTCTGAGGGATGTTTCTTCATTGCTTGTTTATTTTGAAAAACCTTGCCCCACAGAATTTAACATTGAAGCCACTTGCAACCAAGAAAGGCCATTCCCTGGCAAATTTTTAAATGTGATGCGATTGGGGGGATCCATGTGTTGCTAACAATAATTTATGAGAGCTGGATTGAAACTGATGGAAGGGAAGGGTGGTGCCCATTTTCCTTATGCCCTCGCATATCGAAGAGACAACCGAAATGACTCTTCAAAAGAAAGCACCAACAGACAAGTTGTTTCTCTCTTGGTACACACAGGGATGTAGGGAATTAGTTATATGAGTGCACAATAAGAGAGGGGGTGGATTGGCTAGGTTGAACTTCATTTGATCAACAAATCATTTTTGAACTTTAAGTGATTGGCCTTGCAGAAGGAGCTGGCTCTCTCAATCATCCATATTTTCATCTTACTGGCTCCTACTCTCTATTTTGTGTAATATGTTGTTGGGATCGATTACTTGTCATGAGTGGGAAGTTTTCTCTCCCTCTCTAAATCTAGTTCATAGAATCTCTTATTCACCTGGAGTACAAAAAGGTTCAAGACCGATAATGGGTGGTGTGCAACTATGGAGTTGCACATGGATGGTTGAGTAGTGTTGAAGCTAACCTTGAGATTAGTGCTTGTTGATCAATGTGTTGCCATTGCTAAGAATTGTTGTAATTGATGTCAAAGAAATATCTTGTAGGTTTGATATTGTATCAGAGCATGTGTTTAGAAGGTAGGTAATTTGGTGTTTCAAGAAAATCCAATGGCCCTCCTTGTGCAAATGATGTGACTATGTAAGTGATTAAAAACCTAAAATTTTGAGTGCATAGAGTTAAACCTCAAATTTGGTAAGAAGTGTGTAATTTGGAAGGTAATCATAGGCAGATCTCATAGCAATAGATAAATGGCATGCAAGAACCTTGAGTCAATGCACCAATTTGATGTTTAGTGTGTGGTGGGGGGGGGGGCACAGTTGATGGTGACATCATACCGCCAAATGGATATCGATGGCCCAGATCTATTGCACGCCCCCCATCCCCAAGTACAAAACCGTTATGGGGTGGTTGGGTTAGATAATTTACAACACAACCCAAATACACATCTCTTACTGGTATCTAAAGTATTTTTTTTATTGCACGTGGTGCCTTCTTCATCCTCTACAAGGCATGCTCCTCGCAATCTTTCTCTCGATCACAACATCATTCAAGTAGCATGCATTAAGAAAACTATGATGTATTTTGGCTATACATCTACTCCTAACTTCATACTAACTATCACCACCTAAAGTTTTCGAACATAGTTGTACAATTTTTCACTCCAAAATTTCCTTAATTCATTAAGGTAAAGGTTCCCTTAGGCAATTAATCAACTCACAAGAAATTGATAAAAACTTAGAAAATGAGTCTTTTCCATTCATGCAAATTCATAGTTTAGGATTTGTGCAATCCATGTGACTGTCCCTTTGAAAGTCATGTAGATCTCTAGAAAGTAACACTTGCTTAATAAACAACATGAAAATTCATGCAAATCCTAAAATGTATTTAGCCAATTAGTTAAAAAAATTATTAATGGAATTATTATATAATGTATTGTTTCTAAAATAATAAAGTAAATTCTAAAATTATCGTATTCCCCAAATAATAAATTTATTGGGCTTCTAAAATTTCCATTATTTAAAATAAAAAAATTATAGATAATATAAATTTAATAATGTGAAATATTATATATGATCTTTCCCATTGGTTATCGAGAAAAAACACATAGCATGTTAAAATGAAACTAAAAAAATTATAAATAGAAACCCATTGCTACTAATAGTAAGTATCCTTAGTTATTAATAAAAAATCACATACATGTTAAAATGAAAGTAAGAAAATTATAAATAAAACTAGAATGAATTTATATATGTTGTCTCTCACCCCTTATATAATGTATTTTCTCTAATTAATAAAACACCTGGTCATTTTTGGGAGAATAAAATCCTCCCTTACCAAGTTATCGAGCAAGACAGAATTGCTTAAGAAGGATGATGCAGCACCTCAGAGTATGTGTGGAGCCAGGACCACTCTATTCATAAATTATATGCGGCAGACCAGGGGCTACCAATTAGAGCTGACTTTAATCTTTATGGCATTTATTGAAAACAATGTCAGAACTGGTTGTTCGGGTTGCCGATGACTCAAAACTGATTGTAAAGGGAGTTGTCTATAATGCGATTTTTTGGAGATTCTAGTGATGAATCCAGCAGAAGAAATTGAGGTTAAATTTTGATTTGTTGCAGTTAAAATGATTTTTTAACTATATATTTGGATTCAACACCCTGAAAAACCCCTGGGACACTTTGATTGTGCAGAAACAAGCTATGAAACTTGAGATTCCAATAAATTGCTACCGGATTTCGAACCAAAAAACCCACCAGAAAAGCTTCCAAAAAATCGCATTATAGACAACTGCATTGTAAATTATGCACAAGTAAGAAACCACGTTGTAAGTCTGTTGCTAAATCCAATAATGAGGAATTTCAAATTATCCATTGTTAATTTCTATTAGAAAATAGGCCATTCCAGTAATATAGGGCAGTTCCAGTGCATATAGGGTATCCAATACATAAACTGTATCCATAATGACCATATATAGAGATGAAGCAACAATCTACCAAATAACAACCAAAAATTTATGCCAGAACAAGTAGTCTGCGAAAAAGAGACATGAATATAGATGTTATCCATGGAATCTCTGACCAGAGTGTCTCAAATACAAACCAGCAACTCGGAACAAAAACTAATAACAGTCCATAGAAGAGAACACACATCTAAGGATAACAGAGAGAACAGTAAGCTTCATGCGATTAGGAGAAACCAGCAAAAAAATAAAAGCTAGAAAGCATTCGAATTGAGACCATTTTTCCTTGAATACCGATTATGGCACATCAAACCATCCATCCGCCATCTGCTTGCCTGCCACAAATAATTTGCAGTGGATCGAACCAGGAGCGGCAACCAGACCATGCTCCCGGAACAGCTATCTATGTACCAAAAGTAAGAACAGGAAGTAATGCTAGGAAAGAACAGGAAATAATGCTAGGAAAGAAGCTGCTGCTCTAGCTGCCTCTTACTACAGTATCTGGCTACCAAAATCAGCTACCGAAATGCATTCCCTGAAAACATGTGTGAAGGTAATATATTCAAAAGAGTGTTTCAAATTATACCAAGAACTCGAGGTACAGACAAACAAGTAATCTAATGAAATTGTGCCCATAAAGAAAGGAATAAAGAAAGGAATTCTGCCTAGATTGAAATTCAAGATAAACGTTTCTTCAGTATGAGTGGGCGTAATGGTTAAGAGTATGTGTTTCTTCCTAAGAAGTCACAGGTTCAAAACCAGAGGGGTAGAGTATGTATGCCTTTGTAGACTTAGCGGTCAAATCGCTGCGCAGAAGTGAGTCCCTTGTCCCACAAACAAAAAAGTCTCATATTCATTAAGAATAAAAAAAATTCAGAGATATGTGCCACCAAAATCTGTTCATAAAGAAAGATTCAAAGATATGTTACCAACTTCTAGTCCCAGTTGCACTGGTTCTCTCACGTTTAGTCTCACCTAGAATGGTTCTCTCGAGTTTAGGTTTAGTCTTAGGCCCTGTTAAGACACCTTTACTTAATGTCATTATGGAGAGTTTTAGGTGTTAAGGTAAGATGTAACTAGAACCACAACCCCTTTGAGAATTTTTTGCTTTCTTTTTAACCTAAGATAGCATTTTTTTTTTAAATAGGTGATAATACAAATTATGCGCTATGCACAGGATAGAAAGATCAAGGAACGTATATTCTAATTTTATTGTGTTTTTATTTATTGGTTTCAAATTAGTTGAATAAGAGATGTTATTCAGTGTATTAGGGAAGAATGTTACAATGTCTTGTTCGGTTTTATCTTATAAAGATTTGAATTTAGTTAATATACATGAAAAAAAAAATTAGAAAAAAAAATTAAATTCTGTCTTATCCTATAAACATTCAATATACATAAAATTAAAAAATAAATTAAATTAAGAAACAAAATAAATATAATTGAGGTAAAATAGGGTAGTTTTTTGATTGTCATTGTTGGTATTCATTACTTCTGGTCTTATATTGAAGTTTATATGATGTCTTGCTATATTGGAATTGGGACTTGTTCCCCGTTGACCTATTAACTCTGATTCTGCAGATAGTCCTTGCATGTCCCAAATCTCTTATCCCATGTCCTGTCCTCTTTAGTGTTGTGGTTAGAAGGTCAAACTCATCTGTCAGCATGCAGCGTCAACGTATGAGGAGCCGTAGGGGGCAAAGGATGGGGTCTTTGTAGAACTCAACCAGGCCTGGAATTTGACGTCCCACAGGACATTTTTGATTTCAGAACGTATTTGACGGCAGGGAAAAAATCTTCCACATCAGGTTAGACATGTGGTATACCTTTCCAACCCGTCGTTTTGACGTTTAATTGCATAGAGAAAACGTAAAAATCTATAATATCTGTAATGGGACTCTGAGCCTATCTCTTGAAGTCTGTGACTACTATCAGTGAGTACTAGGTTGAGTCATATGGCTTAATTCCTAGTGTGATATATTATACTCTGTAGTCACCATCTGTCAGAGGGGACTATCCGAATTGGGTGGGGTATTTATTGTGGGTTCTTTGTATCGGGTATTATAATTTATGGATATATAAGACTCAAACACGTTGGCCCAGGAGGCATTCATTCAAGCCACCCTTTGAACATCTACTTATCTTCGCTGGTTCCATACCAGTATATGTCTTCCCGCAGATGGTATTTTTGTGTTTGTTTTTGAACTTCCCCACACTATACTATACTATACTATACTGGTTTGTGGATGCTCCTTATTGTGTTGTTACGGTTTTAGATGAGCTGTTTCGATATAGTTACTGTTTGGACGCGACCCAGAATCTGCTATCGGTCACCATCTGCAGGTATGTCAATTACTCACTGGCTTTTTTTTTATCGGTAGTGGTATGTTCGAATGTCACAGGTCCCTTGAAGGTTGTTGCGTATTTGTCTGGGAAGCAATTGTTTTGGCGATTGTTTAACAACTATATTGTTTTTATGCCTTGTTTTGAGAATGTTTTTTAAATTTTGTGAGTGGTTTTTGTGGTCTGAGCTTGTCCATATTCTGGTGCTCATTGTTATATGCATCTATATTTTATGTCGTATTTTTACTATCCATTTCTGGACCACTCAACGGCGCTCACATGCATCCGGATATTGAGTACTTTCTCTGCCATTGTTTTTCTTCCTCACTTGAAGGTTGTTATGGTCTAGTGTCTGGAGGGAATTTGCCGTGTTCATAATTAATTAATCCTTTCTATATCACACAACAGTGCTCGCAGTTTAGATTTCGTCGGGGGGACTTTTGGTGGACCTGCAAGGGTTGTTTTTGCCTTTGCTGTTGTGATGGTGTGTAGTATTTAACGAGTATGATCTGTCTGCACTGGATACTCTGGTAATTTTCTCCATTTCTGGGTAGCTACACTCGACCTGCTTGCTCTATAGTTTCCGGCTAACTATTTCGGTTCTTTCCCCGTATATCTTATTTCTGAGGCAATATGTGGCTAGTCACCATCTGTCAGAGGGGACTATCCGAATTGGGTGGGGTATTTATTGTGGGCTCTTTGTATCGGGTATTATGGATATATAAGACTCAGACACGTTGGCCCAGGAGGCATTCATTCAAGCCACCCTTTGAACATCTACTTATCTTCGCTGGTTCCATACCCGTATATGTATTCCTGCAGATGGTATTTTTGTGTTTGTTTTTGAACTTCCCCACACTATACTATACTATACTGGTTTGTGGATGCTCCTTATTGTGTTGTTACAGTTTTAGATGAGCTGTTTCGATATAATTACTGTTTGGACGCGACCCAAAATCTGCTACCGGTCACCATCTACATGTATGTCAATTACTCACTGGCTTTTTTTTATTATCGGTAGTGGTATGTTCGAATGTCACAGGTCCCTTGAAGGTTGTTGCGTATTTGTCTGGGAAGCAATTGTTTTGGCGATTGTTTAACAACTATATTGTTTTTATGCCTTGTTTTGAGAATGTTTTTTAAATTTTGTGAGTGGTTTTTGTGGTCTGAGCTTGTCCATATTCTGGTGCTAACTGTTATATGCATCTATATTTTATGTCGTATTTTTACTATCCATTTCTGGACCACTCAACGGCGCTCACATGCATCCGGATATTGAGTACTTTCTCTGCCATTGTTTTTCTTCCTCACTTGAAGGTTGTTATGGTTTGGTGTCTGGAGGGAATTTGCCGTGTTCATAATTAATTAATCCTTTCTATATCACACAACAGTGCTCGCAGTTTAGATTTCGTCGGGGGGACTTTTGGTGGACTTGCAAGGGTTGTTTTTGCCTTTGCTGTTGTGATGGTGTGTAGTATTTAACGAGTATGATCTGTCTGCACTGGATACTCTGGTAATTTTCTCCATTTTTGGGTAGCTACACTCGGCCTGCTTGCTCTATAGTTTCCATCGAACTATTCCGGTTCTTTCCCCGTATATCTTATTTCCGAGGCAATATGTGGCTAGTCACCATCTGTCATAGGGGACTATCCGAATTGGGTGGGGTATTTATTGTGGGCTCTTTGTATCGGGTATTATGGATATATAAGACTCAGACACGTTGGCCCAGGAGGTGTTCATTCAAGCCACCCTTTGAACATCTACTTATCTTCACTGGTTCCATACCGGTATATGTCTTCCCGCAGATGGTATTTTTGTGTTTGTTTTTTAACTTCCCCACACTATACTATACTATACTAGTTTGTGGATGCTCCTTACTGGGTTGTTACGGTTTTAGATGAGCTGTTTCGATATAGTTATTGTTTGGATGCGACCCAGAATCTGTTACCGGTCACTATCTGCAGGTATGTCAATTACTCACTGGCTTTTTTTTATCGATAGTGGTATGTTCGAATGTCACAGGTCCCTTGAAGGTTGTTGCGTATTTGTCTGGGAAGCAATTGTTTTGGCAATTGTTTAACAACTATACTGTTTTTATGCCTTGTTTTGGGAATGTTCCTTAAATTTTGTGAGTGGTTTTTGTGGTCTAAGTTTGTCCATATTCTGGTGCTTACTGTTATATGCATCTATATTTTATGCCGTATTTTTACTATCCATTTCTGGACCACTCAACAGCGCTCACATGCATCCGGATATTGAGTACTTTCTATGCCATTGTTTTTCTTCCTCACTTAAAGGTTGTTATGGTCTGGTGTCTGGAGGGAATTTGCCCTGTTCATAATTAATTAATCCTTTCTATATCACACAACAGTGCTCGCAGTTTAGATTTCGTCGGGGGGACTTTTGGTGGACCTGCAAGCGCTGTTTTTGCCTTTGTTGTTGTGATGGTGTGTAGTATTTAACAAGTATGATCTGTCTGCACTGGATACTCTAGTAATTTTCTCCATTTTTGGGCCGCTACACTTGGCCTGCTTGCTCTATAATTTACGGCTAACTATTCAGGTTCTTTCCCCGTATATCTTATTTATGAGGCAGTGTGTGGCTATTTACTTTCACATTAAATTGATAGTGTTGGAGTCTCTGTTTGGTGTGTTGCATTTTTGGGATGTAAATTTTAGCAGGCTGAAGTTCATTTTCAGATATATTTATGTTCTGCTTATTTATTCTACAATGTTGTCCATTATTATATTCATTTTTGATTTAATGAATTTTAGTTTTTATATATATATTTTATACAGGTGGTCACAAACCTACAAATGTCTCAAAAGAGAAAGATACAAGTTACAATTGGGGAAATGTATGGATGGACAAAAGGGAAAACTTCTAAGACTCAACAGAATTCAGAAACACTTGAAGAAACCTATAATGCTCATGTGGAACAAGAATTACATGAAATTTTTGGAAGTTCTTCTGAACATGATGTAAATGAAGAAACAAATGAAGTTGAAGAAAAGGTTGGTGATAATTCAGAAATGAAAGTGCAAACAAAAAGACAATTTCGCATGGAATGGTTAAATAAGTTTGTTTGGTTGAATTATGTGAGGTTTGATGATAAAGTAACTATGAAGTGTAACTATTGTGAGAAGTATAGGATGAATGGACCATGGGGTTTAGGGAATGGTTGCACCACATTACAACATGATGTTGTTGTTACTCATGAAAAATCACGGGCGCATAAAGATGCTAAGGAAAGATGGATTAATGCATTAGAGGGAAAGATGAAACTAATTCCAGATCATATGAGACAGATGAGAGATGCCAATAAGGAAAGAGTGATTTCTACAATGAAAATATCATATTTCACTTGTCAAGAAGATTTATTTCTATCAAAGTATGCGACGCTTTGCAAATTTCTAATGGATGCAAAAACTCCAAAAATGCCAAAGTCTCGAGAGTACTCTTCATACACTAATCGTAAGTCTACAAATGATTTTATATATTGCATATCAAAACATCTTGAACAAATTCAGATAAAAAATATGTTGGAAAGTCATTCCTTCTCATTGATGGTTGATGAAAGCACTGATCGAACCTTAGAGCAACACCTTGTTATTTATGCAACATATTTAGACTCAAAGGGTCTCGGGCCACCTATTTCGCAGTTTATGAAGCTCAAAGATGTTGTAAATGGAAAAGGAAAAACAATATATGATAGTGTCAATCAATTAATAGATGTTAGAGGCCCTCAATATAAAGATTTGATAGTTGTTTCTACAGATGGAGCTTCAGCAATGATAGGACATGAAAATGGCTTTGTTTCATTTTTGAAAAAAAAACAATCCAAACCTTATTACAGTTCATTGTGTGGTTCATCGTGAGTCTTTAGCCGCAGAAGATGCTTCTAAGAAATTCCCTGAGTTATTATTTGTTGAAAAAATTGCAAACAAAGTGTATTCATGGGTTCAAAACTCTCCAAAGAGAAATAGCGAACTTAATGATTTGCTTAGAGTCACGCAAATTGATGTTCTTGATGTTCTACAGATACATTCAGTGAGATGGTTATCCAGGGGGGAAGTTATTATTTAGGCTTGTGAAGCTTATGCCAACAATTTTAACTTTGTGGAAAAATGAAAAAAAAACTTCATCTTGGTATGATAAGATGAGAATATACTCTGTCCAGTTTTGTTTACATATGCTTGCTAATGTGCCAGGGGAATTGAACAAGTTGAATGTGACTTTTCAAGAAGAAAATGTAGACATTACAACTATTGGGTTGGCTCTTGAAGTAATTTTAGCACATTATCTAGATGGTTTTTGAGAAAAGAGACATTTGCAGAAGGCACAACTTATCTTTCAAAGTTTTTAAATGATTCTCAAAATGGATACATCGATATTAAAGATGAAGGGAAAGTTGTAGATAGACATGAGTTACAATACATCTCTATCTCAGCCATGGATATTGAATCCAATGAAGCAAGGAAACAATCTAGGAAACCTTGTATTTAACATACATAAGAGAGTTGTCAGCAACTCATTGAAGGTTATATAGAGACTTTCATAGACCCTTTGAATGAAAGATTTCCAGACCTTCATCTTTTTAATGCAGCAAAATTGTTCAGCCCTTGTTATTATTCAAAAGAGCGTCGTAGTTGGGAGAAAAATTCAGAGCGTTGGTTTTTAAAGCTTTTTCAACATTTGCAACATACCGTATCAAGTGATGTTGGATTTGTAGCTTTATTTGATGTTAAAGCTTGTAAAAGAGAGTTGCACCCTTTTGTTGATTCATTAAATCTGGGTTGTGAGGGGTTTTCTAAGAAAGAAGCATGGAAAGTCTTTTGTAACACAAAACAATGGCACAAAACCTATCATAATATGATGAAATTATGGCAAGTTGTCCTCACTATTCCTGCAAGTACAGTGGATTGTGAAAGGGGATTTTCTAAGCAAAACATCATCAAGGACGTTATAAAATCGAGGCTTGGGTTGGATACACTAGATGCTCTAATGAGAGTATCTTTGAATGAACCTGAATCATCTAATGTTGATTGGCATGCAGTATATGAGATATGGACAGATACAAAGTCAAGAAGGATTCTTGCACTTTGAAAATTCTTCTAGTTTATGTTTAATAAAGGATCTATGTATTGAGATATTCCTATTGATAAAAAAAATTGTAGTTTCTCCAGAAAGTTTGACTTTTAATGAAGTATAATTACTATTTATTATTGCATAACTTTTCTGTATTTTCTCTAGATGATTTATTTATAGTCCACGATTTATTTATAATCTCACTAGATAATTTATTTCTAGTCCATGGATTGTAAGTTTTTTGCAAAGATTTTATTGTTTAAATGGTCCCACCATAAATCTGAGCTATAAATATGATAGACTACAAATCTATGATTTCAATCTAACAAGAATCATTATAAATAACAATCATTATCAGCCTCCATTTGATGACTTATTGTGTGTTGTGGAATAAATTTACAAAAATTGTTAAAATAGAGTTTTCCGTGGCACTCACATATTTAGTTAAAACGTAAAATGAAGGGTAAAAAAACTACAAAAACGTCGTCAAATTTTAATTTGACAAGCAAAAAAAATTTGAAATTCCAGGCCTGCAATAAGCCCAAGAGGTTGTGCTAACTTTCAGTCAGTTGTTCTCCCTAGGTGCCATGTAAAGAGAGTAGAACCTAACAAGAAGCCCAGGAAGTTGTCACTAACTTTTAGTCAGTGGTTCTCTCTAGTACAATGTGAAGAGATTCGTGAAATATAAACCTTGGCATTCTGAGATTTTGGAAGTCGGTCAATGGATTCTTGACCTTGGTCACATTAAAGGAAGGAATAAACAATACTTGCCCTCTCTTTATACTAAGAAATAAAAACCTTTTTGTTAGTCTTAAAGATGTAAAATGTGTGCAACGAAATCAGAGGGTGTCTCAAACAAATGAATGCCATGGATCGTATTGAGTGTCATATTTCACCAGAAGGTGTGTCTCAAACAAATGGATGCCAGGCTGGACCGTGAGTGTCTTATTTCATGTATCACTGCCACTCCTGCTCCTCTAAGATCGTATTGAGTGTCATATTTCACCAAAAGGTGTGTCTCAAACAAATGGATACCAAGTTGGACCGTATTGAGAGTGTCTTATTTCATGTATGTTGCCACTCCTGCTCCTCTACGATTCAATGCCAAGGATCTGATACTAGTAGTATCACCTCATTAGACTCCTAATTTATGTAATGTTTTCTTTTACTTTTGTTTTATGATTTGATAATTGATATTTTGTTATGCTATGCTTAAGTGGGTAATGTTACAAAAATTTTGGAAAACTTGCTCTGTAAGGCATATAGTTTTAAATACCTAGTTCCCCCTTGGCAAGTGAACACAATCTACAAAATTGAAATGATTTTGAGACAATAAAATTTTAATTTACAACAAAAATGAGATAAAATAGTGAATGTAATGTTGAGTGTGTGAAATGTATATAAAAAAATAATAAAAATATTAAAAAATAAAGTAATATTTAATTAATAATAAAATATCAATTATATATAAAGAATATTTGGAAATATGTATTAACATTTTAATGTCTAGAATGTAAATCATAAATAAAATATTTCATTGCCAATTAAGTATACTATAGAAGACAAGTCAATATTAATAATATAAAGAAAGAAAAATAAAATAAATATAAATAAAATTATAATTTATATATTCTATATCTTAAAACATTAGTTTAAAAAATTTTACTAGTCAAAAAATTTTATTAGTGTGTTAGTTCAAAAATAGTATACTTTCATTCCTAGATTTACCTAGATAGGGATCTAGGGATTTTACCTAACCAAGTGTAAAGATACATCAAATCTCTCTCAAGATGGAAACGTTTCCTCAAAGTTCAAATCTCTCACCGTGCAAACTTTTCCTCCGGTTTTTAAATCTATATTATGCAAACTTTTCCTCAAATTATTTTTAAATTTACACTGACACATATTTAAACAAATATAATTTCATAATATTTTATTTATGAATTTCCCTAAACTTCCTTAAACTTCCTTTTTGTTTGTTTCCCTAGAATTTCTTTTAACTCTTCACTCAATCTGAAACCGTTTTGAGTAAGACCAAGAAGTTTTAGAGGGTACTTATCCCTCCCTCTCAAAGTCCTTCCCTTTTAAATTGTTATGCCATAATGTTCACAACCATGCTCAGTGAGAATACAACAAAGATTAATTTACGGTTTAGTATAGACTTAAAAAAAAAACATAATTTCACAATATTGTATTTCAAATTTCACTGAACTTAATATTTTATTTTATTTTATTTCAAGTTTATCCGATTTCATCTCAAAAAAAAAAAATCACAATATTTTATTTAAGTGATTTTTTTAGATTTTATGGTGTCAGAATCTGGTCCAAAAATTTGAGGTGATTTTTTTAGACTTTATGGTGTCTGGTAGAAAAATTTGAGGTGAAATCTTGATTTTTGTTATTTAAACTAGACTTTTGACTTTATGTATGGATTCAGCGTCCCAAAAAACCCTAGGACACTTCCATTGCACGAAATTACCCATCAAACTTGTGATTTCAATAAATTCCTACCAGATTTTAAAGAAATTAGGCTGGAAAAACCCTAAGACACTTCCATTGCACGAGATTACCCATCAAACTTGTGATTTCAATAAATTCCTACCAGATTTTAGAGAAATTAAGCTAGAAAAACGCACCGTAAAAACTTGCAAAGAAATCTGGAAAAACCCACCTTAAAAACCTCCAAAAAATCACACTAAAAACAACTCCTTGAAATTACGCTGGAAAAATGCACCCTAAAAACTTGCAAAGAAAGCTGGAAAAACCCACCTTAAAAACTTCCAAAAAATCACACTAAAAACAACTCCTTTTATTTCAAGTTTCCCGAACTTCATTATTTTATCTAAAAAAAATATAATTTCACAATATTTTTGACACTATTTTATTTCAAATTTCCATGAACTTCAATATTTTATTTCAAGTTGAGTTTTTTAACAAGTCCGGTCATGGCAAGAAGAGGCTTGAGCGCCATCATGCTCAATCGAGACTTCGCATTTATCGCGACAACCACTATTCGCAAATCTCACTCACGGCAATGCAGTCATCAGCTCCATTCTTGCATTTTCAGGGCTTTGTATTCCACAAGATTGAGCGCAAACGCGCGAGATTTGGTGTTGAGCCCAGACGCACCAGATTTGGTGCAGTGTATAAGAGACGAGAGAGGATTCGTCCACAAGGGTTTGAAGGTGGAAAGTGAAGGCTCTTCAGGCTTAGGCCTGGTATCTTCAAAGGCTATATCCGCAGGTACAAAGATAATATCGTTGTCGCGCCATATTCCCTTGGCTCTGCCGCCTCTCAACGCAAGTCCAAATCAAACTGATGCTATTCTTCTCCGTCTCGCAAAGGTTGTGCCCACAGATAGGGCGACGGACACTCTTCATCTGCAGGTCAGTGGCAACTTCGCAGTGAGGATGAGGACGATGCCTGGCCTCGAAGGACTTCTGCAGGCCACCAAGATTTTGGATGCTTTGAC
Source organism: Pinus taeda (assembly GCA_000404065.3). NCBI lineage: Eukaryota > Viridiplantae > Streptophyta > Pinopsida > Pinales > Pinaceae > Pinus > Pinus taeda. Next base: position 210,367 of record APFE030366614.1, read on the forward strand.
AGGCAACAAATCAAACTTCGAGGGTTCCAGACTAACCCTGCATCCCAATAGCTTATGGATCCAGCACGACATCGCCAAGAACCCACGCGCAATATCTGTCATGGAGCAACGCTGCGATTTTTCTAGCCAGCGCCAATACCCCAACAGTCCATTGTTCCAGAGGGCCACCACAGAGTTCACCAGTCAGCAAAACCCTAGCTCCAAGGGAAACATCATCAGAAAATAATCGTCTAGGAGCTTCCAAAGCACCAGAATCCTCTCGTCTCAGTTTTGCAAAGGAAAGCATCAGTCTGAACACTCTGCCTCGTTCCAAATCCAAATCATGCTCCTTTCTAGCAAAACTCTGCTACAATGGGTAAGCTCTTCGAATCTAGGGCAAGACCTCAAGCAAACCCTGGAATTTAGGCTGGGGATTCCCTTTGCATTTCAACGACTCCTCCACGAAGGTAAACAACTTGAGGATCTTTATCCCCTTTCTTTTTACAACATTAAAAAAAATGCCTCCATCATTTTTACCGTTCGTTTGAGAGGGGGAGTTGTTGGGCAGTCATCTTCAGCTGCGGCTTTTTCATACAAAGATGTTGTCCATGCTCAGTGGCCCAAAAAAACAGCTCCACTAGCTCAGGCTCCCAAACCTTTTTTGGTGGACAAACTAGAGGAAACCCCTTCCGTTGAAATAATGCATCCAACACTGGATGAGCAAAACCAAAAGTATGCAGATAATGCCATTATTTGCAGGTTCAATGGGCTATGGCCACGCACAGCAAATCTCTACTAATGGATTCACTCTAACTGGACCAACAACTGCAAGGTTCTCCTCTGCTCAAAGGGTTTATTCATTGTAGTGTTTGCTTTCAGTGAGGACTACCAAAAAGCATTAACTGAAGGCCCATAGCTCTGGGGCTCATCAGGTTTATTCCTCACCCCTTGGTTTCCAGATTTCGACCCCTCTGCAGCAATCATCACCAAACTCCCCATCTGGGTCAAACTTCCTAATCTCCCGACGCATCTATGGCACTTTGTTGTATTTCAAGGGATCGGCAATACTCTAGGCCGCTTTCTAGCCACAGACACCTCTAGAAGGGAAAAGGGCATTTACACCTTCACCAGAATCTGTGTAGAAATAGACATTAGCAAAGGTCTACCTGATCAGATTAATCTCAAAATTGGAGACTTCCATTGGACTCAGACCCTGGATTACGAGAACACAGCCTTTCGCTGCCGAAATTGCCATCACACAAGGCACCTTCAGAGCTCTTGTCCCTCGATGCTTACCCAAAAGAAGAAAGCCAATCCTAAGCCGAAATCTAAAAGTTGGAAACCTCATTATCCTCCCCCCACAGAGGATTTTGATTCCAGCTCAGAGGAAGAGGAAGGGTATGCGGAAGGAATAGACGCAATGCGGACACAGGATCCGCCCTCGACTGGTCCTGAGGATTCTATTGTCCCACCAAACTCACAGAAAATAACTCATGAGTCCTCTCCCTCGGATTCAGACAAGGAGACCTCTCCGTTAGCCCAGCGCAATTTGCAAATCATACCAACTCAACAAAATAATCTTGGTTGGGTCACAGTTGGTAAAAAGAAAGGAAAAAAATGTCGAATAGTTGGTTCTACCCATGTTGGGTAGAATCCTTTGTTCTACTCTTGTTACTCTGTTCTTCTTGTTACTTCTTGTTTAGCACTGCTCTCTTCTTGTTTTCTCTTAGGGGCCAAGGTGGATAGTCTATCCTTTCCGGCTCCCTGTTTTCTTGTTTCTCTTGATTGTAACTTCATATTGTATCATACGTCCTCTTAATAGAATTAGTCTTTACTGAGAAAATATTTTATTTCAAGCTTTCCCCGAACTTCAATATTTTATTTCAAGTTTCCCCGAACTTCAACTCTGTTCTGTTCCCCTGGAATTTCTTTTCTTCTCTGTTCTGTTCTGTTCCCATTCAATATTTTATTTCAAGTTTCCCCTAACTTCATCTCTGTTCTGTTCGGTTCCCCTTCAATATTTTATTTCAAGTTTCCCCGAACTTCATCTCTGTTATGTTCTGTTCCCCTGGAATTTCTTTTCTTCTCTGTTCTGTTCCCTTGGAATTTCTTTTCTTCTCTGTTCTGTTCTGTTCCCCTAGAATTTCTTTTAACTCTCGGGAGCATCTAAGAGTGCTTAACTCAATCTGAAACCGAGTAGAAACAAGAAGTTTTAGAGGGTACTTGAAAAGAGCTTAACTCAATCTGAAACCGTCTTGAATCTTGAGTAAGAACTAAGAGTCTTGAGTAAGAACAAGAAGTTTTAGAGGGTATTTGAAAACCAAGAACAAGAAGTAACTCAATCTGAAACCGTTTTGGGTAAGAACAAGAAGAAAAACCGTTTTGAGTAAGAACACCAAGAAGAAGTTTCAGAGGGTATTTGAACCAAACACAAGATGTTTTAGAGGGTATTTGAACCAGAAATATTTGTAAAATCTTCAAATTTCTCAAAATGCAAATTTTTTCTTTTCAGAGGGTATTTAAACCAGAAATATTTGTAAAATCTTCAAATTTCTCAAAATGCAAACTTGCATTTTTCTTTTGTAAGTTTTTAAATCTTTTACTCTATGCTAGTGTATGGATTTAGCATATAGATTTTATGGATCTAAAAGAATATAATTTCACAATATTTCATTTCAAGTTTCCCAGGCTTGATCTTTTTCTTTTCCTAAGTTTTTAAATCTATCTCATTTCAAGTTTCTCCAAGCTTATCTTTTTCTTTTCCTAGATTATCTTTTTCTTTTCCTAAGTTTTTAGATCTTTTCTTCTATGCTAGTATATAGATTTTATAGATTTAAAAGAGTATAATTTCACAATATTTCATTTCAAGTTTTCCCAAGCTTCCTCTCTGTTCTGTTCCCTAGAATTTCCTTTATCTCTTGGGAGCATCTAAGAGATGCTTAACTTAACCTGAAACCGTCTTGACTCTTGAGTAAGAACAAGAAGTTTTAGAGGGTATTTATCCCTCCCTCTCAAAGTATAGATTTAAAAGAGTATAATTTCACAATATTTCATTTAAAGTTTCCCCAAGCTTCCTCTCTGTGCTGTTCCCCTAGAATTTTCTTTCTCTTGGGAGCATCTAAGAGAGCTTAACTCAATCTGAAACCGTCTTGACTCTTGAGTAAGAAGAACAAGTTTTAGAGGGTACTTATCCCTCTCAAAGTTCTTCCCTCTCAAATAGTTATAGCCAGAATTTTCACAACCATACTCAGTGACGATTCAACAAAGATTAATTTACTATTAATTTGAGTATCTGTTCGAGCGATTTTATGAAATTTAAGTCTATGAGCAATTCCTTGTTTGATAAAGTCGTAAGCTCGTAAGCAGTTATCGAAATGTTGTAAAATCTTCCTATATCTGGCACAAAAAAATGATAAGGAATTTGAAGCGTTGAATAGGGAATTTATGAAAAATTCAGGTTCGGGAAGTATTGATAAAGTCAAGGAAAAATACGACAGTGTTGCATAGATAAAGACTAAAGTCACTCATCTAATGATGTAAGCCTTCTGATATCAAGATACAATGGGATCCCAGGAAAAACAAAAGGAGAAAAAAATAGAAAATAAAGACGAAAAGTGGACGACAAATCTGAATTTAAGCAGAAGACACAAAATGAGGAAAGCCAAATGAATATCATAAACCAAAATATCTCAACTTGCGTTCAGCTAAAAAAAAAAATGAATACCTGACAAAGTAAGACGGTCAATTCTCTAAGTCACAATCATTTAGTCACACTACCGAGAAGGTTGTATGTTGAAAAAAACAAATGTGAGGAAATTGAAAACAGAGAGATAATGCAGAGGAAAAATTAACCAACAAATACCTAAAGCAACAAAATAGTTGCAAAACAACAGTAGGTATGTTTTTGGTGATGTTTCTTTATATCTATGAATTATAGTGATTATCAATTTTTTTATCTGGTTCTCACTAGAGATGAATAAAAAAAAAATAACACAAACATGAAAAATATAACCACCCCAAAAGAACAAAATTATGTTTTGATCCCGAGCTGTAAAACAGAAAATCGTCTAGCACAAGCCACACGACGCAGAAATCGAAGCAGTCCCATAAAAAAGGGGAAAGCTCAAAACCGTCAATATAGGAATCGACGCGGTCCCATCAAGAAGGGGAAAGCTCAAAACACTGGAGATTGAAGGGGAAAGCTGAAAACACCGGAGATTGACAAGTAGGGCAGGTGTGGAATTTGACGGGCAATTTTCCCACTAAATGTTGATTTGTCTCTCAAATACACACTTAAATTTTTTTGTTGATTTGTCCATCAAATATAGTCAAAAATATGAGAAGGTGCATCTGCCTGTGCAAAGAACATACCTTCACCTGTCACTGTGAAAAGAACATAAATAAACACCAGCGAGGAAATACCTTCACCTTCACCTGTCACTGTAGAAAAATAACATAAATAGGCACTAAAGATTACACTACTGTCACTGTGGAAATAACAAAAATAGGCACTAGAGAGGAAATACCTTCACCTGTCACTGTGGAAAGAAGAAAGCGTAAAGAACATAAATAGGTACTAGACAGGAAATACTTTCACCTTTACTTGTCAGTGGAAAATACATAAATAGGCACTAGAGATTTCACTAATAGTGATTGGAATCGATATGGTGCATGTGAGTATGAGTCAGCCCACTTGCTGATTCCTCTATTCAAACAGAGAAGGGAAAAAAATTACTTCCAGCCAGCAAGTACTTGTTGCTCACACGGTAGGGCACAATCATCGTAAAGATCCAGCCACGACCTAGTCCATTCAAACCCAAATTAACACTTTTAATTTAGGTCATCATTTACTGTATTTAATGAGATTTCATGTACATCAGTAATTTGAAAGGCGTACCTTTTGAACAGAAACTCCGAAGATCAGATCTACTCTACAATGACTAGAACAAACCCAACCCTTTATCAATGGCGATGAATGAGCGATCAAACACATCTTGGGCATCCTTTCAAGCAAATAATCTTAAATTCGATCTGAAATACCTAAAATCCGTCTCAATATACACATTTCGGTAAAGAAAAACAACAAAATTAAATAACCTTCTGAACAACAAAGTTATTCTTCTATCAGAAGCCATTAATGTATTGGAATGGTGCTCAGAAGCCAAGCGTAATTATTGAATATCATTCGAATTCCCTTCAAAGAGGGCTTCTCATCAGTTAGCTTCTCATCACTGCACCCACTAACACTAAACAAACAGACGCAACTCAGAAATCCAGGGGACGGTCATATACGAATCCCAAAAACATGAAGCTTAAATTCTCGCAAATCAAGAGCAAAGAAAGCAACGAAGTATACTCTGTTGAGCATGATGGATGGGAAATTTAATGAATTGGGTGAGGATTAGGGTTAGGGTTTTGCGTATTGACCATTTTACAGAACGGACGGCTGAATACGTGGCAGCAAGATCAACGGCCACCAATCGTTTCGAGCAACTCCGGCCTGATGACCAACGGTCGTTGGAAAAGGACTTTCAGGGTTCCTCTTCATTCATAACCAGGAATGGGGTGGAATGTATATATATATATATAAAAGAGAGATCTGAGTGAATATTAATCATAAAATTTTGTTTTTAAGATTTTGGTTTATATTGAGATAATTTAGATGATTTAGGATGGGATATTTTTTTATTTATGATTTAAGTCAAGATTTTATGGAGAAATCACATAGAATTTTCTTTTGCTGTAAAAATATTCCATTATAAATGGAGCAATTTAGGTGTTAAAATTATCTTGTTTAACTTTATTTTAGTGTAAAATATTTCTTTATAAATGAGCAATTTAGGTGTTTAAATTATCTCATTATAAATGGAGTTAAATGTTAAAATTATCTCATTTAACTTTGTTTTGATGTAAAAATATTTCATTATAAATGGAGCAATTTAGGTGTTAAAATTATCTCATTATAAATGGAGTAATTTAGGTGTTAGCATTATTCAACATCGTGATAGTGTTCATTTTTAGAAAAAGTTTATCTACAAAACACATTTTGTTAATTATTTTGTATTTGTTAAGTTGTGTTGAGTCCTAAAATGACTCTGCACTTAATTTTTAACTTTAGCCCTAAGTTGTCAAAAACTTTACCTTGAGAAAAAACAATCTAGGGGCATTTAAGTTGTCAAAAACCACTCAAGGAACAACTCTAGCCTAGGCCACACTAGCTCTTAACATGGCTGGATTTTTTGCCAGGGAGTTTCGAACTAGTGACCTTCACATTATGAAGTGCCTTAACAATACATCCCATCACCATATATTGTATGCCCCTTAGCACTTTGTTAATCATTTTGATTTTAATCAATGTTATAAATTAAATATTTTAAATAGTGTAAAAATTAAAAGAATGGGCAATTTTATAACTAGTCTCTTTAAGGACGCAATTTTTTTTTGTGCAATATATCAAATGCACAATATAAGATATATATTCAAATGAATCTCCTTTATTTATAAATAAGAGATGAAGTGGTACAAGGTGGCTTATTTTTGCTCAGAGGAATCCTAGAGTATAGTTTTGCATGGAATTTCAGTAATATGACAAACAATGAAGCATAATAATATTCCTTGCTCCAACGTCTATCATTGGCATATCAATGGGGTATATAAAAGTTATTGATACTTTGGGATTACACAATTATCACCAAACATATGATTCACGGTACAACTCCAAAGGACAATAAGTTGGATCGGGTTCTCTTTCAAAATAGAACCCTCAAAGGAATGTTTGAATCAATGTAATCGCTCCATGTCCTACATTGGACAATAAGTTGGATCGGGTTCTCTTTCAAAATAGAACCCTCAAAGGAATGTTTGAATCAATGTAATCACTCCATGTCCTACATGCGAGACGCACAAGCCAATCTTAGCACATATAAAAAATTTGGGTAATCAATAATAGATGGACATGAGCATTATCAAGACATTACATAGCCATTTGTTTTGTTTAGGCCAAAATACGAATTTCTTGGTTTAGTAAGAAGAAGAATATTTGGTTAATCTCCCCTTAGGGCTAAGGCACAAATTGTTTATTTTATTGTACTTCTCCTTGTTGACTTCAATCATAGCTTTATATTATAACAAAAAATTTCAGTTTTAATTAAAAAAGAAAATAAAGAAGAGATAATGTGAACATGATTAAGTTGGGAATTTGACATCATGATTACTTATCAAATAAAAATTTAATGATTATTAATTGCCTTTTATTTCAAATTTTATAAGAAAAAAAAAAAATAATATATTATATATATATATATATATATACACTTTTTTAATTAAAATGTTTTTCATGTTCAAGATGTTCGTTTATCTACCTTGATAATTTGTAATTGGGTGTATTGATAGCTTCACACTATCTCTTAATATATTTCTTAACATTTACCAAATATTGTCATTGCTTCTGTTATGCAAGGACTATAGACTTGGAAATAATGCTTACATGATAAGTTTAGAATTGGTTTGAGATTTTGCTGAGAGAATATCTCAACCTCCTTATCCATGTTTGGAATTTGTTGGATCTCAATCCAACTATATATTTGTATCATATTTGTGAATGAATAATGTGTGACTTTTTTTTTTTTTTTTTGTGCATTCTGATTTCTTTGTTGGTATCAGAGCCTGTATGGGCTTGGGCTTCCTCATGGGAGTGCTAGGGAAATAGAGAGTATGTGTGATCGTTGAGAGTAGACCGTAGTTTTTCATTTGCTAGTGAGTATGTGTGATTTTGAGTGTTTGTTAGTGTTTACACAAAGGCTACACATTTGTAGATCTGTGAATGAAATTTTGAAGCCTGAAGACCTGTATGAGAAGACTCGTGTGAACTAGTTTTGCAGCATGCTGATGGAATTACATGTAGTGTGTAGAAAGCTGACAGGATGTTACCCAACATGTTGGTGGAGACATGTTTCAATTCTAGGTTGCGTGTTTGATCATATGTGTTCTTTAGCAATACGTGAGGATTCAATCCTATGTATGGTGTGAGGACATAACCTAGGCCTTCTAACTAAATCTAAATTTATCATTTAATTTAATCACAATAAGGAAAATATCATATTTATAACAAAACAATTATTTGACAATAGCATAAAATTTGATTTTCAGCATATCAAAAATGTAAAGAATTTTAATTGTAGTGCTTCAAATAAATAAAACAACAAATGGAAGAATACATATTCCAGTGGCTTGGTTGGGATGCTCCTACTAGGCTACCCAACTAAATTTACCTCATTGCTAACTAGGAATGATTTCCTAGCCTAGGGAACCTTCACCTCCGAGCCAAGGTCCAACCAACTGTAATGTGTTCAAGTTAGAACCCTCTCCAATATATTCAAGTTTGAGTTCTTTCACTTTTCCCTCCATTCTCTCCTCTCTCCTTCTCCATATTCTTCCTCCCAAAATAAAATCCTCTAATGCCCAAAATCAGGAACAAGGATCTCCCCCCCTCCTTCTTCTCTCATCCTCCTTCCCTTTATGTTCTTCATCTCATCCACCTCAACCACTTACTGTTAATGTCATGACTACCCCATCATCCTTTTAATTTAATGACATTGACTTTCCTTACCATATATTATCCAAAAGTAGATTAGAGAAGACACATTGTGAATAGAAATACGGATATTTGATTTAGAAATAAATTGAAGAATATCATATCTTATCCAAAAGTAAATTTGAGAAGACACTTTGGGAATAGAAATATAGATATTGATTTAGAAATAAATTGGAGAAGACCATATCTTATCCAAAAGTAGATTTGAGAAGACACATTGGGAATTAAAATATGGATATTTGATTTAGAAATAAATTGGAGAAAACCATATCTTATCTAAAAGTAAATTTGAGAAGATATATTCGGAATTGAATAATAACAAACAATAAAATTCATATTAGTAAAATAAAATTACAAATTCACAAGTGTATGCATATACCAATATTACTTGATAGTTATAAGTCAATATTTTCAGGTTAATTAAACACTAAGCCAAATTAGCATGATAGGATCAAGTAGGGCATTGCATACACCCCTCCTTTAGAAAACATTTTCCCGAAGTTAGAGTGAAAAGGATACAAGGAGTTGAAAGAAGTTTGACAATAAGGCATAACAAAATAGAGAGAGATATAGTAGTCAAATTAAGTAAATCAAGTAAGGATACCACCTCCCATCAAGAGTTTCCAACTAACCTATAGTCTCATATCCTCCCTAACCTACTTTCGCTTCCATCCTATCCATCATTTGCTACAATATACTATTGCATTGGCTACACTGATCTAACCATAGATAAAATCAATATGGCAGAAGCATTGATTATATCAACGTAACTTTCCCAACATGCAACTAGCAATCGTCATCACATGTCTAGGGGAGTGTGTCCATCACTTCCCCCCCATGACTATAGGCTTAGAGGTTACATGGTGGGAATTGCCTCCACCCCTCCTTAAAACTAAGGTCAACACCATAATATGGACCACACTATGGCGTTGGTTGGATACTTGTCATCGAATAATCCAGTAAGATAGTCTTGTCACTTATCATTTACACTTTACCCATGTCATAATAATGCATATCAAGTAGATACAAAATATAATAGAACAATATACATCATACCATTCATCCTTCACTGTATCAACATTCCCCCATCATAAGCATAGATCTTGGTTATCATATAGTTCTTTCCAATCTACGGGTTAGTTCTCATTCATGAATATACATAACAACAAATATATAGATAAGTGATCTTAATCATCCTGTTATTAAGTTTAATATCCATGTGCCATTTTGTACTTCATAATAACATACTAGAAATAAATTTTACATTAGATAAATTTTAACTTTGTTAAGTCATTCATTAGATGAATCATGTCCCCTTAAGCCACACATCAAACAATGTTACTTCTAATAAGTCACGCACCAGTTAAATCATAAGCAAGTAAGTCGTACATCAGGTAAATCATACATTAAATAAGTCATACATCAAATATTTTAATTAACAATACCTAATCCATCAAATGATTTATGTAAGTAGTTTCATCTATCCAACTAAAATGCATCAATATTACACAGTGTCCATAAATAAAACAACATGAAACTACAAATAGAGCATTAGCATAGGTAGTTATCTAAGTCAAGATGGGCATCATAGATGCTCAAAAAGTGAGGGGTAGTCATGATGTATAGTCTTTGCATCCTCCCACGTAGTAGATCCTAGGATATACTTGTCCCACTAGACCTTAACTTGGTCCACCATGTGACGTCTAAGTTGTTGAACCCTGAAGTCCAATATGCATAATGGCTCGACCATTATGGTTCCCACATCAGAGACCTATAATTCCCTCCAATCCAGTTTGTGATATTCATCAGAAACATAATGCCATATAATAGATACATGAAAAACATCATGAGTTTTATACAAATGGGGTGGCAGTACAAGACGATAGGAAAATGGTTCAATTTTCTCCTTGATCCTAAAAGGTCCTATAAATCGAGGTTACAACTTCGTCCCTTTACCAAACTAAATGGTGCTTTTGTTGGGTCAGATACAAATAAAAACTTGGTCTCCTACTTCATAACTTCGATCAGTCCTATGTGCATTGTCATAACTCTTTTGTCTATCTTGTGCTTCCTTTAACCTTTGCCGAAAATGTCTTACTTGTTCCTCCATTTCTTGAACCAATTCCATCCCAACTATTACTTGGTTCTCCAACTTTTCCAAACTCAATGGTGTCATGCATGGCCTCCCATATAGAGCTTGATAAGGAGGCATACCAATTAAATTGTGGTAACTATTATTATGGGAAAACTCTACCAATGGTAAGTACCTTTCCCATTAAGTATGATTATCCATGACGTACATTTTGAGCATGCCTTCCATAACCTGATTTACTCTTTTAGTCTACCTGACATTTTCTGGATGATATGTAGTGCTCAAGTTCAAGTGAGTCCCCAACATTGACTGCAAACTTGTCCATAACCTAGATGTAAAGCGAGATTCTCTATCGGAAATGATCTTTTGGGTAACCCATGTAGCCAAATAACTTTGCTTATAAAAACACGTGCCACATCAGTAACATCATAAGTGTCTCTCACTAGGATGAAATGGACACTTTTGGTCAATTTATCAACTACAACCAATATAGCATTGTGCCTCTGTTAAGTGAGTGGCAAACCCACAACAAAATCCATAGAAATGACCTCCCATTTAGACATAGGGATGTCATGCAATTGTAGGAGTCCTGCTGGATGGCAATGATCAACCTTCACTCATTGACAAAATGGATTATGTCGTGCTTCATGCCTACCCAAAAGAATAGTTTCTTCATGTCTGCAGACATCTTATTCACTCTAGGATGTGCACAATATAGTGCTCCATGTGACTCTTCGAGGATGGTTCTTCTTATACCCCCTTCTTTTAGGATGTACATTCTCCCTTGTAATCTCAATAGTCCATTTGGTTCAAGGACATGGCCCTCAAACTTTGGTTCTATCTACTTCCCACTTTGGAGTGTTGATATAAACTTTAGATACCAACTATCTTCAAAGAATTTCTCTAACACATGTTCCCTCAAGTTGACCCTCAAGGGTATTAGGGAGAAGGTTTGTGGCCTCTTGCTTAGTGTATCGACCACCACATTCTCCTTTCCCTTAATGTATGAGATCCCAAAATCATACTCACTCATAAATTTGCTCCACTGCCTTTGCCTAGCATTCAAATATCTCTGAACAAAGAGGTTCTTCAAGCTCTAATGATCAGTTCTTAACTCAAAGTTTCTTCTGACGATGTAGTGTCTCCATAATTTTAATGCTAGCATCACTACTGCTAACTCTAATTCATGGGTAGCATATTACTCTTCATGTTTCTTCAGCTTTTTGGATGTGTAAGCTATTGCTTTGCCTTCTTTCATCAAAACTACTCACAATCCTTGCTTCGAAGCATCGATGTAGATAGTGAAGTTTTTTTTCATGTTTGACACCTAAAGGATCGATGCACTAGTTAGTAACCTCTTCAGTCCAATTAATGTAGTGTCACATTCATATGTCCATTCATACCTAACCCCCTTTTGTTGTAATGTGGTGATGGGTTTTGCAATCCTTGAAAACCCTTCCACAGATCTGTGATAATAACCTGCTGGCCCCATGAAACTACACACCTCATGAGCATTTTTCAGTACTAGCCAATCCATTATGGCCTTTACCTTTTCTGGGTCAACCGAAATCCCTTCTCCTGAAATGATGTGCTCAAGATAATGAATTTTCTTCTAAAAGAAGGAAACTTTTAACAATTTTCCATATAGCTGATTTTCCCTTAAGCAATTCAATACAACCCTTAGGTGCTCTTCATGCTCCTTTTCATTCTTGGAATACATGAGAATATCGTATAGAAAGAATTGCACAAATAATACTGTTGGTGCATTGGTCAAACCAAATGGTACAACTGAAAACTCGTAGTGCCCAAAATGAGTCTGAAATGCAATTTTTGAGACGTCACTTTCCTTAATCCTCAATGGGTGGTATCCAAATCACGGATCAATCTTTGATAAAATTGTTGCTCCCTTCATTTGGTCAAATAGGTCATCTATTTTAGATCTTTGGTACCTATTCTTTATTATAGCTTGATACAAGTCCCTATAATATATGCATAGCCTTAATGAACCATCCTTTTTCTTGACGAAAATCATTGGTGCACCCCAAGGTGAAATATTAGGTCTAATAAACCCCAAGTCTAAAAGATCTTTTAACTCCATCTGCAACTCACTAAGTTCTAGAGTTATCATCCTGTAGGGTGTCTTGGATATTGGTTCTACACCAGGTTTTAAGTTGATTATGGAATCGATCTCCCTCACATGTAGTAACCCATGCAATTACTTAGGGTAAGCATCCTTGAATTCTAACAAAATTGGGTGTTGATCTAGGGAGGGTCCCTTCTGGTCACTTACAACCTCAGCCACATATAGTTTACAACCTTGACGGAGACAGCGTTTTGCCTTTATCGTTTAGATGAATCGTAGGGACACTCCTCTCTTGATACCACAAATCTCAACTGAACTACCTTCATCATCTAAACAAATCACCTTCTTTTTGAAACAATATACCAAAGCTCGATGAAATTCTAGCCAAACCATTGTGATGATTACATCGTATGTCCCCAGTGTTGTGACATATGCCTTCAACTTAGTTGTACACACCTCAAGGTTCACCTGACATACACTAGTTCCTACTACTTATTTTATCCCAGAATCCATTTTGACTTGTTTAAAGTCGTCGTTCTCATAGGCTTCCAACCCACAATTTTCTAATGCAATTGGTGAAATGAAACTATTTATAGCACCAGAATCAAACAAAATTTTAACTTTTACATGGTTTATTGTACCCGAGGTTTCTACCACTGCATATTGGTGTTCAACTTGTTGGTTATCAACTACTGCATACATTTGATGGTGCTTGCTTGCTCCCCCCATTGGTGCTTTTCCTTCTCTATGATTGATATTCATTTGTAACTCAGGACAGTCACATTGGTAATGAGGTCCCCCGCATCCCCACCAAGTGATGTGTGGTAGACTTTAAACATAATATTGTGGAGTTCTTTTGAAAGAGCTCCTTCCCCTAAGACCCATGCCCTTGCCCCTACTTGTGGCCCTTATGTCTGACAGTGATTTTGACGAGTCCTCGAAGTTATCGGTGATGCTGCACTAGCAACCATTGAAATCCCCACTATCAGTGCTATGGATACAACTCTATTTCCATATTTGATGGTGGCCTCAAACTTCCTCCCCTGGAGAAGGTACAAGGGGCCTTCCCCATAAACTTTGGTTGTTGTGGAAAATTTTGTTTCCACCTTTTAAATCTAAGTGCTCTTCAATAGAACAAGCATGTTCAACAGCTTCTACAACTGAGGATGGTTTCCACATCCACACCATTGCCCTAATCTTAGGGTTCAATCCATAAATGAAATGACCTGCTTAACATTGATCAGTATCCATGTAGGAGACATACTTGAACAATTCCATGAATCTAATCTCATATTCCTCTATTGTGTGGTTTCTCTGTACCAAAGCATGGAAGGATCCTACCTATTGTTCTTCATAATATGCTGGTAGGTACTTTTTCCTAAATCTTTCCTCAAATAAATCCTAGGTAATTTTGTCAAGAGTGAGGTGTAGTTGACGCTCTAAGTTACTCCACCAATTCAGGGCACAATATATGAGTTGGAATATCACTATTTTAGATTTTGAATTGGAAATGTAATCTTTTAGTGTAAAACACCTTCTCATTCCCTCTAACCAGAGTTCTATTCATTCGCTAGCACGACCTATAGCAAAATCTAGGATCTTAATCTTTTGGAGTTCCCTCTAGATGTCCTTGATTGGAGGTCCTATATCAGAGTCTCTTAATCCCTCGAGATTTCCCAACCCTAATGGAGGGTGCTCCACTTCCACCTCAATTTTTTGGAGCCCTCTCAAAGTCTCATTAATTGCTTCTAGGGAGCCAAGATAAGAGCCAACTCTACTGATGGAAATGGGTTATTTGTAGGAGGTCCTTGTGATGATCCTTTTCGACCTCAATTTCCTTGCGTCTTCACCATTTTGAACTGTTCAATTATATGTTCCATACAAGACTTATTAATGCAACTTAGGACTTATCTGCTCCAAGTCGACTCACACACATATATAATATGATAGTTATAAGTTTAATTTTTTTTTTTTTTTACTATTCTTGTAAACAAGCATTACCAATATTGGGCAGATCCCTGAGGATCTACTAAATCCTCTCACATGGGAGCTTTACATAACCTAGAAATTTTCTCTTGATACTAGCTAGGTTACTAGTGCAATGTAACTATTGGTCATGCTCTGATGTTTTCTTAACACCAAATTACTCACTTTAGTAACCTTAATTATTATTATTAAAATTATTTATATAATTATTGTTGAAGTTAATTAATGAAATGGTTTAATATATATCCAATTAATTAAACTAAATACTAATGTGAATAATTCCCTTTTAGTCACGCATTCCTTCTATAGACATTAGTTGCTTCTTCCCAACCTTTATAATAAAAATCATTTATGTCCATTATATGAATCTTAGGATCCCCTAGAGGGCATATAAACAATTTGTATCCCCTCTTGAAGAGGCAATTTCCTAGAAGCAAGGTCTAACAAATAACCATGAATGCATGTTGTATTTTTATCCATCCATTAACATTATAGATCGACACCAAGTGCTCATTTAAAATTACACTATAATAACTCAATCGCCTTTCAAATCCCAATCATTCCTAAATGATGATAATACTAGCAATTGCACCACTTGTTGCAAAAGAAACACCATAAGGTAGTAGCATAGGAAAGAGTATTGTAGAAGAAAGAAGATGTTGCAGAGAAGGAGCTAGTGTGAAGGAATGAAAGGTGAAATTTTCTTCCATGAAACCAAGTCGTGGAAGTTTCAAAGATGTTGATGATAAGAGTGATCATCAGGTAGACACTCTAGAAATGCTGGGAAGATGCATGAAAGAGGTAGTTCCAAGGGATTAACCCTCTTGTATCACCAAACTATCATCAATACACATATATGTAACCCAACATAATCTGCTCACATATATAATAATAATAAAAATGTTACGGATATTGAAATAGGAAATTAGGGGTGAAGATACTTTAGTGATTGATATAAGATGGAAAAGCCTGGTGGAAATTGATTGTTCACAAAAAATACCTGCATTCAACTTGGTTGCATAGTGTAGACAGACAACTTTAGGATATTTTCCAACCATATCATCTTTCTGCCTAAGCCGAGTCAGCAAATTGAATTACGTTCAAATTTGAGTTCACCATTAGTTTCTTTAACGTGAAGATGTATTCAAAACTTTCAAATCCACCTAGATGTTGATCTTTCATGGTGAATCTTCCTCTAGGATTGTTTATTGGCAATCATGAGGGAATTGCTTCGTTTGGAAGATACAACTCTGAATAAATTTCATTTGTCCTTCCCAACCATCACTTTGCACTCTGTGCTACTTCAGTCTCTAGCAGACATTTGGTTTTCCAACTGTTAGCTTAGGATACTCTCTTTAGTTTTAATTCCTTTTTTGGCTTTAAACCCTAATGGATATTGAAATTTGAGATTATGTAACTACAATAACTATCATATAATTTAGGATTAGTGTAACTATAGGAAATCCCATATAATTTAGGAATAGTGTGCATCGTGACTAACTAATTAACTCTTAGCATACCTAAGAGCACTGAAACAACAATATAAGCAGGTTTCTATGTAAACCTAAACATTTGATAATATGAATCAATAGGCTTGCTTCATATACTAAATACCTAAGTGTTCAACCCAGCTCTTGCTGGAAAAATAGTACAAAATAGTAAAACATGTCAATATGTAAGAATCTAGTTCTTATTTGTCAACAATGCACACGAATAAATGAATTAATAGTGAGAAAGTTGTCTAGAAGATAACAAGAACTAGATATATATCCCATTAAGAATGTCACAAGTTTAAGATATACCACTAAACGAAGTTCATTCAAACATTGCCATTGCATGTCTTTAATGAAATTAGAAATCCATCTGGGCGCTTTGCATTTGATTTAGGGTTTGAGTCACGGTTTAGAGCTGGTGACCATGGTGAGTTGTGGAGGAGGGAGTTCTGCTCCCTCCTACAATCACATAGTCGCGAATAGAAATAAGGAAACTGATATGCATGACTTCAAGAAACCAACAGAGGGAATCATTGAGGACACTAACATAGGAAATATCAAATCTCACGAACAAAAAGAAAATCATGAGGAAGATAGTAGGGAGAAGAGGAAAGAGGGCAGTAGTCAGAAAGCTACACCTTCAAGGGTGACAGGGGGCTGCAAACCTAAGTCGACCATTACTCCTCGGGTTGTTTTAAGTGACCCAGTGCTACAGGTGCACAGAGATCACATGGCGAAACACACGATCATATGCAAATTTATGGGGACTTGGCCGATGGAGAAGGCCTTACATGCATGGATAAGGTACCACTAGAAACCGGAAGGATAAATAAACCTTGACCTTGGATCCAAGGGTTTTTTTACGGTGGTGTTCTCGAGCTTAGAAGATAAAGACAGAGTGTTCGAGGGAGGACCCTATTTTTACGCTGCTGCAAGCCTATACATGTGACCATGGGTGATGAACTTTGTCCCAGACTTCAGTACCGGTATGGATAAGACTTTACTCCCTTCCTTTAGATTATTGGTTGTCGAAGTCTCTAAAGGCTATTTGCAATAAACTAGGGAATTTTATAAAGATATCAGATGTGACATTAAGAGGCAAATACACTTCCTTCGCCCGGATCTGTGTGGAAATGGACCTATCTGGGGCACTCCTAGACGAGATCATTTTAGAAGTTTATGATGAGGAATGGGTGCACGTAGTGGACTATAAGCATGTCGCATTTAGGTGTCGCAAGTGCCATGAACATGGGCACCTATATAGAGACTGCCCATTAAACAAACTGGAAAGCAACAAGAAAACCACCACAAGCAAAGATCTCGAGGGTTTCACTAAGGTGGGGGGTAAGGGGAAAGGAGGAAAGCGGAACCAAAAGAAAATCAACAAGGACAGAAAACTGAGCCATAATAGTTTCAAAATCTTAGAAGAAGAAATTGGAAACAACGGGGATAACTAGAAATCAGAGACTAAGACCAATGAGAAAGATAGGGATGCTAGCATGGAGGACATTCCATATAATAGCCAGTAACAGGATGATCTACCGAGCATTGTGAAGCTAAGCAAGGACCATGAGATGACCCCAAGTGAGGCGGGAATGAAGGATCATGAACTACAAGAGATTCTTGAGAAGGAAAACTTGGATCTAGAAAAGTTTTTGGAGCAAGGTATTACCAAAGGAGTTGACTCCCTACCAAAAGAGGAGTTTGACAGGGTTCAACAACTCTTCGTATGGAGACCCCAATCGAAGAGTTCTGGATTCAAAATAAATCATGACAACCAAGAAAATAGAGGGATGAAGACAATGGAGGAAACACCGGGGCACTCTTCCAAGAACCCAGGTAGGAAAAGAGGAAGGAAAAGATAGAATGAGTTGTTGATAGAATGTGGAAAACTTATGATCAACTCAGGTAAGATGAAAGATCTCACCAGTTACTCTTTTACAAACATTTCTTAATGAATTTTACAACTTGGAATATTAGGGGCCTAGGAAGTAAAAGGAAACAAAGAAATCTCAACAGTAGGATAAAAGAAGGAAAATCAGACATGGTTTTCATTCAGGAAACAAAATGCTCAATGGATAAAATCAAAGAAATACATAGCAAATGGTTGAGCAGGTATGAGTATCTAGAGGTTAAGGTAGACAACTTAGCAGGAGGGATTCTTACACTCTGGGATCCCCAAAAACTTAAAATCCTGGATGTGAAAGTGTCCAAGAACTATCTTTCACTAGTAATACAACCTGTGGGTGATAAGAGAGTTACATGATTACAAATGTCTATGGTCCTCAAAAACTAGAAGACAAGCTCAAGATTTTGTTGGCTTATATGGGCCTAACCCAGGTTCAGAGGAATTATTTAGCCAAGCAAATCCCATATCTACCGGCCCTTTCGGCAACAACCCGTGAAGCGCGGACTGAGGTCTCACCCAAGGTAGCAATGGAGGGTTCTAGAACTAGGTTTCCGCACCCTTGGGATGTCTAGATGTGGTTTGGAGGTTTCACGCCCCGTTCTGCAACTTCGTGCCGTGTGGGATTCATGCAGATCCCGAATACCTCTTATTGTCTATTAGCATGCAGTCTACAGGTCTATTTTATCAGATGAAGTATTGTAGCTCAAATCTACTTAGGAGGGTCTTTAAGCAAACATTTAACAGATTTGGCTAGTTTGCACACTTAGAATACACTTAGATTCACACATATCTATAACATAAGCATATGCACTTAGATTAAACAATTATATTAATTATTCATACTGTCAGATTCGCGATAGCTCAAATTGTAACACAAAATTTGTAGAAGAAACTTATCTTTATTTCCACTTATCACCAATACATCCAGATCCGCCCTGCACACTCAGCTGCAGGGGTCCGCGCACACGGCTGCGGACTCTTCTAGGCCTCTGTGCACACAGTTGCAGAGCCTCTATCCACTACCCAAACCCTCGACTCGGACTTACAGACACTTTCAGAGTGCTCCCTTCAAAAACCCATTACAATTCTGATCCAAGATCAAACCCCAAAAAGAACTACCTTTCCCTCATAAAGCCGCGCTCTATTTATACCTATCTATGGTCCATGGACCGACTTACTTCCTATTACTTTATATTATTTCTTGGGCAGACAACCCTTTGACTCAACCTTTTACATTTCGTGCTCTGCATATTTCGGAGGTTTACAATATTTTTATCCTACTTTCTAGGCTATCATACCCAAAACTGTTACGTGGGACCTCTGCTACCCAACAATCCCCCAACACAATCATTGTGACTCGTCCTAAGTCACTCATTGGTGTAGCTAGATGCACTATCGTGGCTTCACGGTTCACCTCCCTCTGAGTGGCGCTCGACATCCTAGTGCTTCTTAGTTGTCTTCTGGCATGCTTCGTCCGGCTCCTTCTTCAGTGTTTTTTACCACTCCTTGCGACCAATGATGCTCATTCTACTCTACTCGGTTAACACAGAACAACTCCTCACAAGATTTTAGCTTGAGTGGGGGAGCCGCATACGGGACCTCCTTATACCACTGCAACCACTTCCAACCTTTGTATCTGCTCTTCGCATTATCTGTTGTAGCTTGTGTTGCAATTTTGCAAGACTGTTGTTGTTGTCCACGAGATCCCAATCCTCAAGGTATTTTAGAGATGACTTATTAACTTCATTTCAACCTGTAGTCTCCGTTTGTCCATCCTTTCACTGTATTGTTGTAATTCGTCGTCCTACCCTTGGGAGGGGTGACGAAATCCAAACCAATTTTGCTTCATGTCACCTCTTTTCCAGTACATCCCCTACTATTGATGTTGCAGCCTGTGGGATGGTCGTAGCTGTCAAGACCCTGCTCCTTAGGGAGTCTTGCTTCTCCCTTGGCTATATCACCACCCTCGGGCTTATTCCTTGTGCAGAGATAATGAACAACTCCATATAGAGACCTAGCATATGTTTTCCAGAAGTATAGGTCACCCGGTGGATGCCCCTTGATGATTTATAAGCGATTTGAATTTCAAATGCACTGGTTCTCGCCTGTTCTAGCGTCCTCGTGTAAAATCTATTGCATCTTGTTCCATATCTAGCCTGTACTCATTCTCTTAATTGCCTGCCGCCCGCTCCCTTTCACCCTAATGCAGAAATCTTGTCATGAATAGTGACATGACCAGTCACCTTTCCTCTTGGCAATGTAGTAGCGTACTTTGTATCGCGCGACCGTAATCTTGGTGATGGGCCAAATCGACGTGTATCCTGGAAGTCATGCCTCTTTCCCCCAGATTGCTTTACCATCCCGTGCTCTCTTTCAATTGGCTGGAGTGGTGAGATTGACCTTCGAACGGTTAGTCAGGCGGTTGGCTTGCCTGTATAGAGTTTCAGGTGACTGCCATTCACTTAGCCCGGGAAGGGGTCTCCATTGAGTTTGGCAAGTTGAACCCCGCCCCCATTGGTAACTTCTTTGATGACATAGGGTCCCAACCAATGCATTTAGATTTTGCCAATGAATTTCTTGAACTTACTATCATAGAGCAATACTAGATCATTTTCCTTGAAGGTGCGCACCTTGATATGGCGATCATGCCATGCTTTCTCGCGTTGTTTCTGTACTTGCTGATGGAATCTAGAATCCGACCAAAAACCATTCCTCCTCCAGTTCCTTTAACTATGTGAGCCTTTCCTCCAAAGCCCCACGGTCTACCATAACGGTGATTGCTGCGATCCGCAGACTAGGAACAATATATTCCATAGGCATAACGACCTCCTTGCCATAGACTAACCGAAAAGGTGTCTAGCATGTTAACTTCTTGCATGTGGTGTGTTATGCCCATAGCACAACAGTGATGCACAAGTCCCAGTCATTTCGTTGTGCATTGCAGACTTTGGTCAATGTTGTCTCCAAAATTTTGTTGAATGCCTCCACGGTCCCATTCGCTTGCGGGTGGTATGGCATACTCTGCTAGTGATATATTTGGAACTCCTCAATGAGTGCATTGATCATTTCATTTAGGAAATGCGTTCCCAAATCGCTCATGAGAATTTTGGGACTACCAAACCTTGTTAGTACATTCTCGAACAAGAACTTCGTAGTCGTGCAATCCTTAACTGGCTGTGCCTCTACCCATCGGGTCAAATATTTTGTCATGGTGATGATATAGCGGGTGCCTGTCTTCCCTCATGGCTCAATAGGTCCTACAAAGTCGATTGCCCACTTCTCGAATGGTTGCAGCGTCATTTGTGGCTGGAGCGGCATGTCATCTCTTCGCGATGGTTTCCTCATCAACTGGCATACGTTGCAGGCTCGATAGAATGCTTTCGAATCCTGATGCAGAGTGGGCCACCATAATCCTATGCAAAGAATCTTCTGGGTTGTGGCACGACTTGCATAATGTTCGCCAGCAACCCCCCATGTGCTTCGGCTAGGATCTGTCTGTGCTCGAACTCCGGGACATACCTACGCAATATTTGATTGTTGCCCATTTTGTAGAGGTGTCTTGCAATCACAGTGAAGTCTGTTGCGCGTATCACCAATTCATTCTTCTGCTAAATGGAATATCCCTGCAGTGCAGTTCCTGTAGTTAAGAAATGGATTATATCTTCAAAGTGACCATTCGCTATGCGCACTGCGTATATCTGTGCATCCAGGAGTCTGTCCTCTAGATTTGTGGGTTCTTCGCCGATCTTAATTCAGGACATGTGATCTGGGCCTGCATTTAGACGTCCTGGCTTTATGATGACCTCAAAGTCATATTCCTAGAATAACAATAACCATCTACAAATGTGCCCCCCCAACACAAGCTTGTTCACTAGGTATTTTAACACCGAGTGATCGGTATACATCTTAAAATGGCCTCCAAGCAGATAGTGGCGAAATTTTTGAAGCACGTATACCATCACTAATCCCTTGCGCTCGGTTGTGGAGTAATTCTTCTTAGCTTTTGACAACCGACGACTTGCAAACGCAATCGGGTGGTCAATTCCTTCTACTCCTGGTTGAGTAAGTATCGCCCCCAGCACAATACACGATGCATTGAAATGCACATGAAACTCGATGTCCCATTTCGGAAAGACCAATATAGGAGCTGATGCCATCTTTTCCTTGTGCGTCTCTAGACTTTAGTTGCATTCCTCATTCCAGCAATAAGTAGCATCCTTCTTCAGTAATTGTTCCATCGGAGTTGTGATCTGGGCATAGATTTTGATGAACTTCTGATAGTAGCCCGTGTGCCCTAGTGTGGCGCGTAGTTGTTTGACACTTTGCAACACTTGTAGATTGAATATGACGACGATCTTTGCCGGATCCACCATCAGGCCTTGCTTACAGACCACATGGCCCAGCAGGTTCCCGAATGGGACAAGGAAAGTACACTTCTTTAAGTTTAACACAATCTAGTGTCAGCGACAAGTATCCAGCATCAACCGTAAGCTTGCTACGTGCTTCTTAACCAGTCCAAACATGGTCCAATCATCAAGGTAGACCTCTAAGAACTTGTGGATAAATTCTTTGAATGTCGCTACCACTATTCATGAAAATATCACTGGCACATTCTTTAGTCCAAAGGGAATCACCATGTACTGAAAGCAACCCCATTTAGTGGCGAACGTTGTTTTACTCCTGTCTTTTGGCTTGATCTTGATTTGGTGGTATCCCAAGAACCCTCCCACATTTTCCAGTACCTCATCTATAAACGGAGTTGGAAATGGATCGTTAATGCAGGCATCATTGAGCTTCCTGAGATCCACGCAGATACGAATCTCACCCTTCTGTTTCTTCTTCTACACAACCATCAAACTTACCTAGTTGGATTCCTCAACTGGTTCAATGATTCTTGCTACCAACATCTTGTCCAATTCTTCGCGGACCTTTGCTTTATATTTTGGGTTCAATCGGTAGGGTCGCTGCTTAACTAGTTTCGCGTCTGGCTTCAACGTTATCTTCATCATTCCCAGGTCTCCTAGGATCCCTTTTAGCTCCGTGATTTTGGTTGGGAATAAATATTGATATTCGCGAAGCAGTTTGACAACCTTCTCCACTATGGCATCGTCCCAATAGTCCCCCAACATTGCATACTTCGGTTCTTCTTTGGTTCTGATATTGACTTGTCTCATTTTCAACGGGCCCGTGATATCTGGATCTTCAATTTTGGGTCTGCGCACCTCACAGCTCCCATCTGATTCTAGAATGTTGACATTTCACGGATCATCCTCATCATCTTCTACCTGGACATTATAGCATTTGAGAGCTTGACTCAGCTATCGCGACCAGTCGGGCTGCACAATTTCCTCTGGTTCTAATGGTGCCTTGAAAATGGCGGTCTTTACCAACTGTAATGCTTCGTCCATGGGATCCATCCATTGATCTTCAAAGAGAAATGTCAACAAAAACCCTGTTTACAAGATATCCCACTCGACAGTGTCGTGTCAGAGATCTGCTTCAGTATACCAGTTTCTGGGAATGACGTCGAGGGTGTGATAAAATAAGTGCACCCATTTTGGCTGAGGTTCCTCCCCATAGGCTTTGATCCATTTGGTAAGGTGCATGCGTAGGTCATCGCGTCCATCATATTCCTCCGTTATGCATAGTTCCAACTTCCCAAATCTGATCTTCATCATGTGCCTACAGCCGCGCCAATTGTCGAAAGTCCCTTCATGTGTGCCCGACCATCGCACAGGCGTCACGCGCAATGCCCATCTCAATGCATCAAACCATTAGTGCTCTGGTACTATGATTTCAAATTTGGTTAGGAATTCATCTATTATCATCAGCCCATCATATGTTTGCAACTTACGATCCTGGGGCCTTACGCAGTACATAGATTTAGTCATCATATTGCAACGTAGTGTAGTTACTACATTCAACTTGTTACACCACTGCTCATCTTCTTCGTCTGAACCAGTGGTGCAAGATTCTTCATAGCCGCGTGATATTCTTCTATCCTTCTTTGTCATACCCCATTCTTTCCTTTGTGTAGCTATTCTATAGATACCATCTAATTCATCGTCGCTCTCTTTGTTGTGCATAGGTTCAATATAGCATGGTCCTTCAGCTGGATCTAGTGGAATGACTATGTGGAGCAAGTTTGTTTCGAATACCATTGTCCGCTTCTTTAAATTAATAACCCCATTCATATTGGTGGCCTAGTCGATTCCTAATAATGTAGGACAGGGTGTACTTTCATTCATGAGCTCAATAACTTCAAAATCCATTCGAGTACTTGCGCCGTCAAGGTCTACCGTAACTCCTTGCAGCCTTCCCATGGGCAACACCTTTTGCTGATTTTCCATCCGCAGTTGGATAGGGGACCAATGTAGTGTAGGCTCTCCCATGCACTCCCAAGTCTATTTAGGTAGTACGTTGGCATCTGAGCCTAGATCTAGAATGACCTAATCCATTTCATACTCGTCGATCTACGTTGTTAGTCGCATTTGCCTCTCGATCCGCGATGCATGTCTTCCCAGCTTTCGAACTATGCGAGGTTTATTCCATACTGCGTATCTATTTATCAGTTCCTATAAGCCTTTAATTTCCATGTTATCCCGAAGCAATGTTATACATGTCTCTAAAAAGGTAGTTATCACCGATGGATCCCTTATCAGCTCAGGCTGATCCCTACTACCTGGGGTAGAGACTTCCGTGAAGCTCTCTCGAGCTCCCAGATATGTATCCTTACCCACCCCTATGTCTTCCTTACTGAAGCTCCTTCTATCCTCTTCTGTGGCCATGCCACTTCTCAGTACCATGTTAACTTTGGGATCTTCCTCGCAGGGTTCAGACCTCATCATTTGCACGTTCTGGGTTGTTGTTAGTTGTGTTTCCCTTTTTTCTCGGATCTGTGTCATCAATGTAGGATAATCTATCAGCTCATGATCGAATTGTTCACAATAATTGCACGAAATTCTAGTGGGGTTGGTACAATCCCACGCGTAATGTGCTAGACCTCCGCAGTTGTAGCAGATTAGCTGTTCGTGACCCCTTCTTGGCCCCATGCCACTCCGTCCTCGCCCACGGCCCTAGAACCCCAATGCATGATCGCCGTAGCTGGATCCTAACCTCACGCCTTAGTCTGCATTTTGTAAGTCGATGACTGGTCCATTAACATTTGGTAGCTACGACAGTCTCTTTCTTCGTGGCCTACTGACTTGCAAAATTTGCAAAATAGTTGTTGGGGGGTCTGGTTGTATTTTGGTAATAGATGGTAGTCATCAGTGTTGTGCTTTCCTCCCACCTGACAAATTGCACACAAGAGCAGGGCTATGGTGCCTAGTCCTATCTATGCCTCTGGTTGTAGTAGTGCTGGTCCCCCTTCACCACAAGATTCATTAAGACCGAGCAGTGATCTTTGTCGTGTCCTTGTCTTCTGCACTTTATACACCATACTTCCTCCCGGACCTCCGATTGCAGCACTTGTTCTTGTTTTAACTTCTTGAATTCCAAACACAAGTTTTGGACCTGCGCTTGGATTTGCTGAACTCCCAACCCCAGGTCTTGTAACGGAGTTTCGTGTAACCTCATCGCTATCCCTAGTGCTTCGGGTTAGGTTGAGATCTTCTGTTGTGATAAATCCATCCTCAGATGTGGTGTTAGGGATGCCATAAACCAAGCGCAGTGTTGTGCATCCATCAATGTCATGTTAGCCTCGCGAATAGTACTTTTCAATCTTTGCTCCAAATCCCACGGGGTTTCACTAGGCATCATCGCGATCTCTTTGAACCCTATAATCGACTGTGTTTCTGACTTCGGCCAGCTAAAGTCCTTCTTTAATTCAGTCTGGATGTTTGCTATCCCCGCTGTTAGGTGGTCGCTTGAGTACTTTATGTACCATGTCAGTGCTCGGTCCTGCAGCACGCTGACTAAGGTGGCCTTTCTGATATTATCATCTGTAATTCACTACGTGTTCCATACTGATGTTTGTATGAACCAGAATTGTTCCGGGTCTTTGCCTCCTGCGCCTTTCAATACCGGTAACTGGATTGCACTCGTCATTGTTACCCCTGAGCTACTACTGTTCCTTCGATCCTCCAATTTTCTTCTCTCTCGAGTCCCCGCGTTTCACACTAGACACCCCTTAGGCAAATCCCAGTCCCTGCAACGGAACCATTTTTTGGCTTATATGGGCCTAACCTAAGTTCGGAAGAATTATTTAGCCAAGCAAATCCTGCAGCTACCAGCCCTTTCGGTAATAGCTCGCGAAGTGTGGACTGAGGTCTCACCCAAGGTAGCAGGGGAGGGTGCTAGAACCAGTTTTCCACACCCTTGGGATGTCTAGATGTGGTTTGGAGGTTTCGCACCTTGTTCTGCAACTTCGCGCTGTGCGGGATTCGCGCAAATCCCGAATACCTCTTACTATCTATTAGCACACAGTCTACAAATCTATTATATCGAATGAAGTATTGCAGCTCAGATCTACTTAGGAGGGTCTTTAAGCAAACATTTAATAGATTTGGCCAGTTCGTGCACTTAGAATACACTTAGATTCACACATATCTATAGCAAAGCATATGCACTTAGATTAAATAGTTATATCAATCATTCATATAGTCAGATTTGCGATAGCTCAAATTGTAACATAGAATTTGCAGAAGAAATTTATCTTTGTTTCCACTTATCGCTAATACATCCAGATCCGCCTTGTGCACTCAGCTGCAGGGGTCGACACACATAGCTGCGGTCTTTTCGAGGCCTTTGCACACATAGCTACAGAGCCTCTATCCACTACCCAAACCCTTGACTTGGACTTACAGACACTCTCAGAGTGCTTCCTTCGAAAACCCATTACAATTCTGATCCAAGATTAAACCCCAAAAATAACTTCCTTTCCCTCATAGAGCCACACTCTATTTATACCTATTTATGGTCTGTAGACTGACTTACTTCCTATTACTTTATATTATTTCTTAGGCGGACAACCCTTTGACTTGACCTTTTACATTTCGTGCTTTGCATATTTCGGAGGTTTACAATATCTTTATCCTACTTTCTAGGCTATCATACCCAAAAATGTTACGCGGGACCTCTGCTACCCAATAGCTTCTCACTTCCCTTGAGAGCTAAGAGAGAGATATCCTGATATACCCCGGGTTATGGTAGGGGATTTCAATATGATCAAATCTCTTACAGAGAAAAAAGGGTGTACCAGAACACTAGGCAGAGACTCCATTACCTTCCATAACTTCATAAATAACATGAGATTAGTGGATGTTGAAACAAAAAATGGCACTTTCACCTGGAAAAACAAGAGAGGAGGGGCTACTCAAGTTGCCTCTAAACTAGACAGATTCATGATCTCAGAGGACCTATTTCTCACAGGCTCTGACATGTTAGCTTTAATCCTTCCTTTTGGAGGCTCAGACCATTGGCCTATCTAGCTTGAAGCCACTTCTATGGGCACACTGAGGAACAGACCTTTCAGGTTTGAAAATATCTGTCTTTCTCACCCTGACTTCACTAGCAATATTGATAAATGGTGGATGGAGGAGTTGCCCTTTCAAGGCACCAAAATGTTCATGCTACAATAAAGACTTAAACACATCAAAGTTAGACTCAAAGAGTGGAACAAAAAATAGTTTGGTAACATTTTCGAAGCCAAAAAAGAAGTTGAGCAGAAACTTCAGGGGATTAATCAACTCATGATCACAAATGGCTTTAATGAGGAAAGGAAATCTCAAGTGGATGCTCTTCAAAAGGAATGGGATGACAGGTATGGGCAAGAGGAGATTTTTTGGAGACAGAAATCGAGAGTACAATGGATTAAAGAAGGGGAAAGAAACACAAAGTTTTTTCACAAGTCAACTTTGAGTTACAGGTCACACAACAAAATTCTAAAACTCAAATATTCTCAAGGGAAAGAGCTTGTCGCCCACAAGAAATGGAATCTATCATAATACAACACTTTCTTAGCATTGCAAAGGAGCCTCTCTTAGATAGGTGTTGTGGCCAGCAACAACCCCCCCTTCTTCATTTAAGTGTTTGTCCAAAATACTAAATGAATGGGGACCCTTAGTTTAATTTTGAGAAAAATTAAGTTTTCCTTTCTTCAAAATAAGGTTACCATCGTAAGCTTAGAGAGGTCTTTCGAATATTTTTAACCCGAGTCTACGATAAGGTAAAGGTCTTTAAAAAATTGCATTACAAAAAGATAGGAAATGCCCTCATTCCCTCATAATATTGGTATGCGCCAGGCCCCCATGTTAAGCCTAACGTCGCATCGCAGTAAAGTAATGCTCATAAGGAAAAACCTCAAGATCTGTCGATCTGCAATAACACTGATCGCAAGATCGCATATCGTAGAAATAAACTGGCAGTACTTGACAAACATCAAACTTCTACGACCTGCGATGTTGCGATCGCCGCGATGGCGCAATCTGCGATCTTGCGATTTGCGATTAGCACGACTTGCGATGGCACGATATTCAATGTAACATAAGCAAATCATGAATTATTTAATCACGAATCCTTCGGGCGCGCCATTCAAAGAAAAGCCAGTTACCATAATATGACCCCAGATCATGTGCTTTTAATGATAGTAAATGGATTAGTTGTCAGTTATTAAATGAAATGAAGACGCGTGCTTTTGTAAAGAATTATTTCACGTAAAGTGGCATATCTGGTATATCTGTTGCATTTAAAACTCTCCCATCACCTTTCTCAATCAGTCATTTCCACCTCGCTCGTAATCTGCAGGAACTAAGAGTTAAGAAGATTCAAAGCCGAACGCAGGAGCAAATGGGAAAGAAACATAAAGCCCAAGGCTTCGAGACGAAGGAGATGGCGCCCTTGTATACAGACACTGCATGCAATAGAGACGCAGGAATTTTGACCTGGGAAGGCATGTATAGGCTACTGGAGGAAGAAAATCCTAAAGTAATGAAGGTTGATAGCACCGCGGGCTCACAAAACTCTTCCGAGGCATCCTTAGAGGAGCTGGCATGTTCATTTCTTCACTGAATAGCAGCTAGACCCAAAATTTTGCCGTATACAAATATGATCAGGTGGATACTTGACAATGCAGAGTTACAAGGCAGACAATTCAAAGTTCAAGGACATGGGCTCATAGGATCATTCACCGCGCAAGACTTAAAGCTTAAGTATCATCTTCTTGAGCCTCAGACGACCTACAACGCGCAATTTGTCAAGAAATTTGCAGCAGAGAACCCAAACCTGGCAGAAACCTCTAAAGAATGGACCAGAAGAGAGGATCCGCTAAAAAGGGACAAAAACGGTATGTACAGGACTGGTTCCCTCACCTCTCCATATTGTTTTGCTGCGGCCATGCTTTGCAGGTTGTTTGGGATGCCAGACATAAATAAATTTTCGTCTGAATGGCTACCACTCATAGATGCTACCACAAACGCCGATATCGTGGATTAGGCCAAGATATTTTCTGATAACCTATACACTACTGTTATGAATTACTGGTCTAAGAGATCCTTGTCTCAAAGGGTCTATCCTCCCTTTTATCTATCTGCTTATATTATGGATTCTATTTGCTATGTATCTAAATTCCCCACTATGGGTTGGAAATGGACTACCCAGGACCTATCACCTATTCATGTTTATCATAAAGTATTGTGGGATTCCCAGTTCGCCCCTCACTTCTATCAGATTTGCCACGGGCTTATCTTACCCCTATATAGGATGATGTATGGTGAAGAACCCCCGAGGTGCTCACCCAAAGCGCAAATAGACATCATCCCCATCGCAAGATGGTTCGGGGAAGAATGGTTCACTTATATTAGAGTGTTTGGGAGCACTGTACCTCCACATGTCCTACCTCTATATGTCCCCGACAAACTTTTGGCTCGGGAAATTGCCTATCAGACCTGCTCAGAAGGCGGCCTAACCAAAGAGCTTAAAGACAAGAAGAAGGCCATATGGCCTCAGTTTCCTATAGCTTGTGGGGCCTTCTCATTGTTCGATGTAGGACATGCTTTCACCGAAGTAGAGAATGTGACGTCTCTACAGTTATTTAAATTCCCCGCTCGACCTTTTGACCTAAATAATGTTGCCCATGATTTCATTATAAGTGTCAGAATAAAAGTATTCGTCGGAAAGAAAGATTTGTTTGATGATTTGTTTCAAAGTAAAAGCTCACTCCAGGAAGTTTTGCGAGAAGCTCGGTCGAGGTTGTCCCCAGATGACCTCCAAAGATTTTTGTTATACAGAGAAAGAAGGCTAGCCAGTGTTCCTCTAGAAAAGCTGCGACTGCCCGCCAGAGAGCCAACTCCCAGCGTCAGCCTCAGTGGAAATTCTAGTACTTCCAAATCCAAATTTGACGCTACCCAAGGAACACCTGAACGTTCTAAAAAGTCTACAAGCGACCAAGGAAAAAGCGAAGAAACAGCTAAAGATACAGCTCAGTCAAGTGCAATGTCGCAACATCAAGTTATCGCCTCCCTACCAAGAGATGTCCCTCCTCCCGTCATTAAAGCACCACTCGTCACAACAGAGCTAGACAAAGAATGGGAAAACTTCAACGAGCTAATCAGTCTTGAAGGGTAAACCCCGAGAACGCCTGTGAGCAATACATAGGTAACACAAGAAATGGTTTCGACCATGGTCAGTAGTGTCACAGAAATGGTGCACAGTCATATTGCTCCACCTTCTGAGCTTCTACTTAGTGTAGAGGAAATTCCCCCACTGGATGTATTCTATAGCCCCCAACATAAAGCAGTTGTGAGGAGACAAAGAAAGAAGAGAAAGCTAGAGAATACACTCTCACAGGATGCTGAACATTTAGACGTCTTATGGAAAGATCCTAACAACTACCCGACAGAAAATCTCACGAAGTTATCTCAGATCGTAGGAGCATACGCTTCTGCAACTATCGACAAGGCGTCGGAAGTTCAACAATTGTTGAGGGAACAAGAAAACCAAATACAGCTACTACAACAACAGCTACAACAAGCCAATGCTAGTATTGAAGCGTCCAAACAACTCGAGAAACTATAAGAAGACTTTCAGCAGATGCAGATAAGCTATCAAAGAAGCCTAGACGAAAAAGGAAAGCAGTTGCAAGCTTTACAAGAAATACACAAGGACGAGCCCAAGCTTGCCGAATTTGTTTCAGATCTACTGGCTTAAATGAGCAACTTCTGCAGCAACAGGAAGAGTTGGGACGTAAAATATCGCAGTGGAGTCACTATTGCGAGCTGAGCGATAAACTCACCAATCAAGTGGCGGACTTGCGAAGTGACTATGACCAAATTGACAGACGAGTGACGGAATACTTAGCTTGGCAGGATGGAGAGGAAGGGAAGAGAGCAAATTCACCTAGAATAAACGAGAGTCATAAAGAATTGCTCTTTAACAAATGGGACGATCAAATCAGGCAGGCAGAACAGGCAGCAGAGACAACGACAACACAGGCAAGCGTTCTTATCGACTGTGTAAATGAGAATTTACACAGAGCCAACTTAATCGCAGAAACCACCCCGGGGTACCTACCAAATAAGTCACGACTGGAGGCAGAATGGAAGTAGAAGGCACAGGAAAAGGGAAAAACGATCCAGGCATTGAACAAGTTGAATTGGGAGTGTTACTGGGCATACTTAGTCAAGCCACACAGTCAATGGATGACTGTGAAATGCATCATAAACTCAGCCAAGAAAGTAGTGCCAGCTCTCATAGATTCTGTTTTCATAGCCCAGCTCAGTGCAGAAGTCAGCCAACTGACTCTTCTCAAATCCATGATGAACACTTGCAATTTTAAGGACCAAATTCAGAAGTAGCTTATTTTTAGAAGTTTGTTGTTTCTTTTTATTTAGATTAGAAAAAGGACGGTCATTTGAGAACCATATCCTAAAATTTTGTAAAAACACTATTATTAGAATTAGGAAGTAGTATTTTAACCCTTCTCATGCATTTAGAGAAGGGTCCGGAGATTTGTCAAAAACTTATCCTCGGAACATGCACTTCTGCACCCTCAGAGGAGGTTTTGATGAATGGATGGATCGAGATTTATTTTTATTTGCATTTTGATATCTGCTACTGATGTTGCACTTTTGTACTCTTGGTAGATGTTAGAACAAGTAGATATAGATCGTTTTTGCTTGAATCTTATGGGTAGAATTAGTCATAAATGGCACTTTTATCTCTTGGCAATTTCTACTTATATTCTTTAAGTGATTTATAGTTTTTAGTTGTTTATATGTTATTGCATGAATGTGTGGGTTACCATTTGGCACTTCTGTACGGTGGAGTCATATTGTTTATGTCTGACATATGAATAGCTTACTATGCGATATGTTGTTCACAACTGTTTTGTCTAACTTCTTATGTAAAGTGGTTTATCTTGAATGATTTCTATTCTTATGATAGCTGAATTATCTTTATTACCAGTTATTATTTGAAATCTCTTTAGATCGCATAATAGAAGATATACATCCTGGGTTAGCATAGATTAGATGTGTTGTTTCTCATTAGATTACAATAGCATAGAGTTAGTTTAAAGAATTTGAATTAGATTAGCTTTAAAGTACTCTTAGATTAGCATTATTCAACTCTGCACACACACACACCTCAGATCGGGAAACTGGTCCCATTATACCCAGTCGGACCCGCTATACCAAACGGATAAGGAGCTGCCAACCAAGGTCCGGACCGAGTGGGTATCCCCCTTGTTGTCGACCTGATTTTCGGGGCTTCAACACAACCATAAGGAAATTACCTTTGACTCCCTTGAGAAGAAGTTTGCTGAGAGAGAGAAGGACTTTGGGAAGAAGACAACTCCTTAGTCCACTAAATAAGTTGTGTGCCTTGCATAAAAAGAGAAGAATAATGCACAAGATTCTTCTAGAGAAAGAGGTGGCCAAAGAGAAAGAGGAAGGAAGAATTTTAGAGGCAAGGAGGGTAGACACTTCCAAGGAGAAAGGTCTGATCTTCATTGCATACAATGCAATAGAGATGGACATGATGCTTCCTTATGTAAGTTGCCTTGGGACAGAATTGAGTAGGAAATAAATGAAGGAAAAGGTAAAACCCTTGACAAAGGGAAAGGAAAAGCACCTGAGTCCACTCATTATGTTGTGGCACATTGCAACATTAGAGTAACGGAAGACTTATTCAATGCTTTACTTGCTTCATGGAAATATTCTTGGTTTCTTGATTTAGGAGTAACTTTCCACATGCCTTTCAAGAGGGATTTCTTTGAAGAATTCACTGACAATGTTGATGGAGCAGTATACTTTGCAGACAAGTCAAAATTCCATCCATCAGAGCTTGGCATCATCAGGCTCAAATTTCCTAGACTTTCAGACTTTCTTCCACATGATGGTTTATATCTCTTGGATTTGAGGAGAAAGTTGTTTTCGTTGGTCCACATTCACCAGCAAGGACACTCCATTCACATATTTGATGGAAAGGTTGAGATTAGAAAAGCATTAGATCACTCACTTGTCATGGCTGGGATATAAAAATAAAGAATTTTTAAGCTGCAAGGAACCTTTGCCCCTGCTCAAAACTTTTCATACAATTCTATCTATGATGAAGGTACATTTCCATCAATTTTTTTATGGCATGCGAGATTTGGACACTTGAATTATGACAACCTTTTCTTGTTGAAGAAAAATGGTGTTACTGGTTTGCCTACAATTCCTAGAAAACTTAAGCAATGCGATACTTGTATCTTAGGAAAGCACAATAAAAAATCTTTTCATGATTCTCATTCCAGAGCACATAGAAAACTTGAACTCATACATTTTGATTTATGTGGCCCAATGCATGTTGCTTTTGCAAATGGTAATAAATATATGATGGCGTTTTTTGATGACTGCACCAGAATGTGTTGGGTTTATTTATTGAAGAACAAATATGAAGCATTTGAAACATTAAAGAATTTTCATGCATGGATTGAAAATTATGCACAATATTATATTGGCTCTATTCATATTGATAATGGGAAAAAATAAATGATGAATGCCATTATTGCAGCAAGAACGCTGCAACCCCTGGGGCTACCAACTTTACTTTATCGACGTGGGGTTCGTACAAATTTGGAGGTGACAGTGTTGTATACACACGCAGATGCAATGGGTCCACTCTTTGTCACTGCTGAGTTGGCGCTATACCACTATGGTTTCTCAAGCAAGCCTTCTATTGATTTAGAAGAAGTTTGATTACCAATGAAGAAAGGGGAGTTTTACCCTAATTGAGAGAACTGAAATATTGTCTACTACATTAAAGAAATATTGAAATAAATGCCTTAAACACAACACTCATCTAACTATCTGTTAAGAGATCTTGCTTAAGAAGAATTCTAAGCTAAAATGTGTGTAATCTTAACTATCCTAGGCATGGAATCTGAGATAATCAAACACTTTACTGCTGTGCATATGGACGAACACAATAACTCTTTTTTCCTTTTTGTCATTTTTTTTGTGAAAATGTTAATGCTAAATCTTCTTGGTGGTATGGAAGGTGGGTTAGAGATGGTTGTGAAGGGTCAAATGGCTTAGGAGGTAAACATGGGTCTTCTCCTAACTTTCTAGATGTATTTTCCTCAAATCAACCTCAAAACAGGCCACTACAGGTCGTCCTACAGGATATCCTGATGCACCTATGAGATGTCCTAATGCTCCAATAAGATCCCATGTATTCCTACAAGATCCGGCCGAAATCATAAGAAGGGGTCTGGAAGGTGGTATAAGGCTTAGGGAAGGTGAACAATGGAAGAAATAAGGCAAGGGAATCGATAGGAAATCCTCAAATCTCAAACCAAAGTTTGTGAGATGGTTGGATTTTCTCAACAAACCTGGAAAGTTGTTCTTATGGAATGATGAATTGGTTGATGGACTTAGTGGCTATTGGTGAGCATGGATGAATGAGATTAGGTTGGGGCTGCTGATATGAGATCTTCTTGCACTATTGAAACTCTTGAAATACATACATCACTGGCTTTTAACCATGGATCATGTTAAACAAGAAAGATTTCCAATCAACATAAGAAAACATAATTCCATTATTTAGTTGCCTAGTTAATGCATGGAAATACTTGCAGAATATTGTGAAACACCATGAGATATAATAAAAATCTAGATATACCAGAAATAACAACTGAAACCTATTCTTGAAAACTGAAAAGATGTTGGTCTAATTAGCAGAAAACCCTAAATTCCATAAGAAATTAGAATTCTGTCTTTTTGGGGCTGAATAGGAGTTTTTCCTCAAACCATGGTCCCTGAAGGGAGGAGTGAGGAAAAATCCACCTACAATCACCCTTTTTGGTATTCCTTTATCTCTCTAAATCTTCTGCTAAAGCTATGCACAAATGGAAACAAACTGATCAAATTCATCACTACTTGCAATGAAATAATGCCAAAATCAATTCAACAATTAATCTATGAAATAACCTAAACATACAAGTACAATAAGAGGAACCTTTGCTGCTAAGGTTGGGCCCTAACCCAAGAGCTTTAGCTCTCTGAGTCAACTCAGTGTTGGATCAAGGAAATGATCATTCTCATTATCATATCAAAGATTACATAACAATATTTTGCAACAATCCTTTAACTCGAAAATTCTTAGTGCTCTTACATATAAAATCTGAATCCTAATGAGGCTCTAGGCCTCCTTATTTATACAACTGAAGTCGCCAACAAATTCCTTAAATATAGGGAGGCTTGGCTCCCAAACTCAAGATGAACTGGTTCTTAACTGTCACTGCCTCGGTTGTCCATGAACTCCATGACTCGGCTTCTTGCAAACTCAAGCTAGTGTGAATTGATTAAGGAATATTCAAATGAGTGAGGATTTAATGAGGAATATCCATCTCCTATAATCTCTTCTTCTTGTCTCATTCAAGTTCTTGCACCTTAATTAGCCAAAATTTCCATGATTTTCTCCCAAAACTTGTAATCAATGCACATTAGACCATTAGACATAACATCTTACTTTTACTCATCTCATTAAGCAAAATATAATTAAAACATGTAAGGAATTATGAGAAGAGTTGATTTTAGTAATCTTGGAGGTGTATTAAGGTCCATATAGTTACCCAATGATGAGGCTCATCATCAACCCCCCTACTGAAAGTGTTACTCATCGTCTGAGCAACTTAATCTATGTCCATGTCCTTCATTGCTCTGGTGGCCTCCTTGACATCCCATGCTTCTGCTGTAGCTTCCTCTTCTTGTGAATAAAATGTTGCCTTCCTCTCGATCTCTTCCCAATGCTTTCTTTCTTCTTATTCTCTCCTTCCTTCGAAAATTCATAAAAGCAGTGGTGGACGGAGTCTCAAGCCAATCCAATTAATGTTTAGTATTTGTAGAGCCTACTTATACATGGGTGTTCTATTTAGTGTCTCTCTCATTCTCTCATGAGAATGGTATTATCTGATTTTTAGGCTTTGAGGCAAGGTGTTCCACCTCCTTTGGAAAGCTTGCATGTTGTCATCTCCTATAAATCTAAACATGTCTTCAAAGTGTGTGTTTTCTTGTTCTTGTGCAGCAAGGTACCTAGATGCAAGCTTAGGATCACTTGCAATGAGGTTGTGAGTGTTGATGACAACCATTGGATTAGATTGTTCAACTCTGATCATGAGTGTTATTTTCTCTTCTCTTGCCATT
The DNA here is from genome assembly GCA_000404065.3 of Pinus taeda. Taxonomy (NCBI): domain Eukaryota; kingdom Viridiplantae; phylum Streptophyta; class Pinopsida; order Pinales; family Pinaceae; genus Pinus; species Pinus taeda. The sequence continues at coordinate 247,128 of APFE030366614.1, forward strand.
AACTTTTTGATATTTGTAACTCTTTCCACCTCATGATTCATCCATGATGCTAAGGCCTCTAGTTGCAAGTCTCCTGGTTTTGAATTTGGGTCCCACACATTCAAATATGCCAAGGCCAAGTTGTGTAGGTAAAACTCAAACATTTTTTCTCTATCTTCTAAGGTGATTTGCTCACAGAGATCAATGAATTGTCTATAGTCCTAGAAGGGCATAGTGCCTCTTTGTGCTAAAGTATTGATTTGGAATTCTAGCCATTGTTCCTTGAGATACAAGGCATAAGACTTTGCTAGCATCCTACACTGGATTGCCTCCAAGGATAAACTAGCCATAGTTGCCAGTTGTGTTTCCCTTTCTTGTAGCTATCCTCTTAGCCATGCATTTTCTGCTTCTAACTTAGATTCCATAATTTTCTCTCTATTCCTTATGCCGCTCAACTCTCTTCCCATCTCTTTCAATTTTTCCTCCATGTGGCATACATCCTACACTCCTTTTGATTTGGCAATTTGCATCCACCTGTGTGTCCTTGCCTTCTCTCTTTCAAGCTCAAAGAATAAGGGAATGGAAAATTTTGTGGGATTACCATACCTCCTTCAATGAATCTATAGTAGGAGCTGAGGTTACATTGTGGACTAGGTTCCCTCAATTCTTGGTCTTCTTCCTTTATTTCTTGTGGAGTGATACCTTCTTGGTCCCTTTTCTACAAATAATGTGGGTTTGACAAGTTTTCCAGTAGGATGACCTTTGCTTCCTGTAGGTTTGTTTGTGTCTCCTATAGGATAAATTTTCCCTTTGATGAGGCTGACCTTGTGACAGGGCTCCTAACATAAGTGGTGGGAGATTTGGGAGAGGCTTGTCCTGATGATCCTTCTCCTTGATTTTTCTCTAGAGGAGTTGCCTTTTCTTGTTGCTTTGGTGAGTCTTCAATGACAATAGGAGTTTTGGTGGGGGTTTGAGGTCTTCCCTACCTAATCCTTGTGCTCTTTCTTGTTTTTAAGTATAGTGGGGTTTGTATTTGCCTCTTTCTTTTTGACTTGATAGGTGTACTTAGGGTAGTAAGGGCAACTACTGCCTCTTTCTTAGTGGGTTCTAGAGATAGCCTTGGTGATTCTTCCCCTTCTTTGCCTTGAACTATAGGCTTTTGTTCTTCCTTCTGTTCTATTTCTTCTTTTCCATTCTCCTTCTCATTCTTATCTTTCTCTTTATCTTCTTCCTCTAGTTCCTCATTCTGCTCATCTATCTCTTCCTTTGTTTTTTCTTCTGTCTCTTATTCATTCTCCTCCTCCTTTTCTTCCTCTTTTCCATCTTCGGTTTCCTCTTTATTTTCTTCTTATGTTTCTTCTTCATTTTCTTCTTCTGTTTCTTCTTCCCTCTCACTACCAACGGGGATTTTGTCATATTCATGAGCTTGAATTTCCCCTCCTGCCTGCATGCCTCTAAAGGTTGTCGATGTAATAGGGAGTCTTAGGTTTTGTAGAGAATCTTCTAGGATGAGTTTGATCAACCCATGATGGCCTAGTTGTTGATGCTTTCCCTCCTACAATTTGATGCTCATGTCTATCATTTATGGAAGAAGAAATTATGGTATACTCAATCTATTTTGTGGAGGTGTGTCGGCTCCAAATATCATTTCTTTGAGGAGTCTAAAGTGGTATCTATACACCACACTGTATCTCCCTTCACATGATATGTATTTAATGACATGGTAACTAACTTCATTCCAAGGGTATGGAATGCTTCCTCTTCTAACCCCATTTTTGTCTTCCATTGGCTCTTCCCTTCCAAAAATAATTTCTTCTTTGCAAGGGTGTTACCCTTATCTTCTTTTCTCCAAGGTAACCCTAAAGGGAGTGTAGTGATTCTACTTATAATTTCAAGGGTAATTACTACTAATAGACCTTTGTTAAAATTGGCAACAAGGGAAAAACTCCATGTGGGTCAGCGTATTTATGGTAGATGATATTTTTATTGGATCCCTCTCATCAATAGGTATAAGATTGATCTGAAGATCATCTAATTCCGATAAGTATTTATGGAGATATGAATTTATTTTGATTATGGAATTATTGTCAAGCCGACAAACAACTTGAGTAGGCTCAGAAGCCCAATAGACATGCCTATTCATCATCTACATTTTAGTATAAATTAGCAAGGATTTGAAGTCCTTTTAACACATTCTTGATGTGATCTCCTCTCCACATCTTGGGTTTTTGGAGAAGGTGGGACACAAAAAGAATACGCTGGCCTAGTTTGATGATGCCCTAATCCAACGTAGTTTTTGGAGACCTTATACACTATACGTTGTACATGGATTACACGCAGTTCATGAAGACATAATGTGATGCCCTAATCTGCTACCCTAAGCCACAGTCAAAGGTGGTAGATGAGCTATAGTAACCTGCAACAAAACGCAGTCAATAAAGAGGCCTTTATACGCTATTCATGGAGACAGTGATATGTTATACGTAGATATGGAAACACCTTAAAAGTTGTTGTAGCCACAGTTAGGAATGCTAAGAGCCATAGTCATGATAATGGAGCCGAAGTAAGGGTAGAAAAACTACATTCAAGTCATTAGGAAGCCGCAGGAATTTTCGGTGAAGGTCTTGACTGCACCTCGTGGGTTTATGGTGCAGTCAAGCTAGATCTTGGTTGGAGAATGCAGAAGGAACTTCAGATGAGTATGAGAGTAGAGATCCACACTGTTGGAAGGCGTAATACAAATTTTGGATGGACACAAGATATCCATGTTTCGGATGGACACAAGATATCTGTGATAAGGTGCAGGCGTAGTACTTCGTATAGGTGCAGGCAGACAAGACTTTGATGTCTTTCTCAGAGGTTCGAAATCTTGGATAGGCATAGAAAGGTACCTTTTTCATAAATACAATCTCGGTTAAGATCAAAGTCTCAAAAGGATCAGTAAGTCTCGACATTTAAATGATGTACCTATCTCAGATGGATGAAGCATTATAAACTTCAGATAACGATATTTTCGGCATAGTCACAATTCTAGTGAGAACAATCCCAATGGATCTATCTCATAGTAGTCAAGGTATATGTATATCCTCACTATAGATATCACAATAATCCTAGAGGAACGATCTCAGTCTCAGCATATGTATGTTATATATATTCACGTTATAAAGAGGTTAGAAAGGACAATGTATGAATTCAGATTACTATAGATGACAACATGATTGTGTAGTTTGAGACTTCATGGAGGATTCCAGAACTATAAACTAGCTTCTTTGCTAGGCTACAAGCCATAGCAACCAGCTAAGGCTAATACACATATGGTTGTATAATGAAGCAATAGAAGGATAGTGTTACAGCATGATGAAGCAATGAGAAGTTATAACAACAACATGATGGGAACATTAGCAAGGGCAGCATGATAATGAGAGTAGGAGCAGCTCAGTCATCAAGGTTCAACACACTGTGATGGTATAGCAAGGTGCTACATGGCGGGGTGTAGCAAATGATCGAGAGGCAACTCTATGATAGGTGAAGGAGTCACCTTAGAGAATCAGTTGAAGCAATATGTCTTCAACTGATCTCATGCAGATATCAAAATTCAAAGTATTGACTTCTATTGTAAATGTATTATCTCTCTCACTTTCTCTGCTGAACTTTGAAGAGCATAAAAGAAGAATTGATCAAGGGTTTCCCCACATTGTGGGGTTTGTCCCTGGCTAGTGCCACATCTTGTGTCCTCTTGTCTTGGCTTGTCTTATGCTATTTATATTTATGTTCTATCTGCAGTTTATCTTAATGCTGATGTGATTGCTAACTGTGAAAATTTAAATAAATTGCTCTAGCATAGAACATACCTAAAATTAACATGGTATCAAAGCTGAGGTGAAGACAATGCCCAAGCAAGAGTGAAAGAGCAATCACCAAAGGCAGTTGGGACAAGATAAAAGGAACAATGGGTTCCTCATCCCTCTTCAAATTCACCCTGGGTGAAGTTGAAATAGAGAATATTATCAAAATGGCGCAGCGGAAGGTTCTGATGGCCTACCTAAAGATCACTTCATTGGGAAGTTTGAATCTAAGGGTAGAAGGAAAGACAGATGCCTTGGTTACAATAAGTTCAGCCATTATGCGAAGGAGTGTCTGAATGGCAGAGACACTTCTCTTGATGAAGATAAACAAATCATTCCAGGGTCAAGGGAATGACACGTAATACAGTTCTTGAAGGAGAAATGGCCGACTCTTCAAAGAAAGCAAGGAACCCCGTGCACTTCATCGGATAGATAATCATGGGATTATACTTGGAGGTGATACCACCTATCCCGAAAAGGGTGCAGGGAATGCTACCCCTCAATTGAATGAGGGTAACTCGATTCGTTTACAAAATCTCTTTTATGTACCTGATAACAAGAAGAACCTGGTGTCCATGGAAGTCAAAGGTTACAAGGTGGCACTCATTAATGGAAAGGTATGTGCTTGAAAATAGATTTTTCAAAGATGTTTTTGAGTTTAGGGTTGTATCAAGTTGCAGGAAGTCCACTGGGAAACCACATCCATTGACACAACACCAGAGGTCTCTGTGAGTCATATGGTGATAGGGATGCCTGAATTCAAAAAAAGAGGTTGAAGGTACATGTCTAAGATGTACCAAAGGAAAATATTACAAGGGGACCATTCCCCTCATGTAGCAGGTCCACAAGTGTGGAACAACCTAAGGAGTTTGATATTGATAATCAGGAATCTCACATATGTAGGTGGAAGAAATCCCTTTATGGCTTGAAACAAAACACCCCGAGCATAGTATGAGAGGATCGATAGCTGTCTGATAAAGCTGAGATTCACTAGGAGTAAAACGGATCCAAACCATCTGAAGGTTGTGGATGATATATCTCTCATACTAGAACCTTATGAGGATGACCTATGCAGACCCTCTCACTTGCAGAAGTAAGAGGGAGTTGGATTCTGGAAAACTACAAGCCTGTGACTACCTCGAGGAAGTTATACAGTAGTGATGTTGGACCAGACTTGGGAAAGTTCTTGGTGAGTTTCCGTCTGGACATATGTTTTGCAGTTAGCACGGGGAGCTCATATTTGGTTGAGCCTCATTGGATTGGTGCCAAGAATATTCTGAGATGTCTTCAGGGCACAATCTCTCATGGATTGAGATACACTGCCAGAAATATGAAACTGCATGATTATTCGAATGTTGATTGGGCAGGCAGTGTGGAGGATCACTGGAGCACTTCTTAGTGTTATTTCTCTTTGGATTTTGCTTCGATATCTTGGCTAAGCAGGAAGCAGAATTCGGTGGCTTTGAGCACCGCCGAGGCAGAGTATATTGTTGTTAGCATGGCTACCTGAGAGGCGGTCTAGTTACGAAATCTCTTCAATGAGATGTTTGGATACCACTATGTAGCAGGATGATTAGTTCTCCTGTGAGGCCTGGATGATGTGTTCTCCATGATGATTATGTATCAAGATGATTAGCTCTCCTGTAAGGCTTGGATGATGTGTTCTCCATGGAAATTGTGTAGCAGGATGATAAGTTCTCCTGTGAGGACAGGATTGATTAGTTCTCCTATCGAGTCATCCTACCCATGCAGTCTGGGACTCATGGGAAGTACCTCTCATCTGATCAATGAGCAGGGAAATGAGGATAGGGACCATAGTAGTACAGATGGAAGCATTGTTGTATCTACCATATTCCTTATGCTAGGATGACCTTCATTGATCTGGGATCAATGATACTGGTCTGGGACTAGTTGGTCTGAGACCAGTTGTAGGAGTTGTACCTACTATGACGTTGACTTCGGTTCGGTTGAGACGGGTCTAGGACCAGTAGTACATACTCTGAGACTAACTTTGGGTCAGTGTAGGACTGGTCTGGGACTAGTGAGAGTTGTACGTACTATGACGCTGACTTTGGGTCAGTTGAGACTAGTCTGGGACCAGTGGTATATACTCTAAGACTGACTTCGGGTCAGTGTAGGACTGGTTCGGGACCAGTGAGAGTTGTACCTACTATGACGCTGACTTTGGGTCGGTTGAGACTGATCTGGGACCAATGGTACATACTCTAAGACTGACTTCGGGCCAGTGTAGGACTGGTCTGGGACTAGTGAGAATGGTACATACTATGACACTAACTTTGGGTTGGTTGAGATTGGTCTGGGACAAGTGGTACACACTCTAATACTGACGATACTGGTCTGGGACCAGTGGTAGGAGTGGTACCCCCTATTACGCTGACTTTGGGCCAGTTGAGACTGGTCTAGGACTAGTGGTATACACTCTGAGACTGACTTCGAGTCAATAGAGAATGGTATGAGACATTATCGATCAATTCTTCTTCTTCATGGTTCAACAGAGCTAAGTAGAGCAGAGCCAGCAAAGTTGAGCAGAGTAGAGCAGAGCCAGCAGAGCTAGGAAAATCTGAGCAGAGCAGAGCTGAGTAGAGCTAGCAGAGCTGAGCCAACAGAGTTGAATAGAGATAGTAGAGCTGAGCAGAGCTGAGCTGAGAAGTGCAGGGCACTAATGGTAGAGACAATACAATTGGACATATGGATCAGTGGATGGAGTTCTCCCTAGTTGAGAGGGAGTGTTAAAATTGGAAACTAGGGCCAAACTCCATGTGGGTTAGCTTATTTATGGTAGCTGATATTTTTATTGGATCCCTCTCATCAAGAGGTGTAAGATTGATCTAAAGATCATTCGATTCCAATAAGTATTTATGGAGATATGAATTTATTTTGATTATGGGATTATTATCAAGCCGACCAGCAACTTGAGTAGGCTCAATAGCCCAATAGAAATGCCTATTCATCATCTATGTCTTAGTATAAATTGGCAAGGACTTGAAGTCATTTGAAAACATTCTTGATGTGATCTCCTCTCCACAACTTGGGTTTTTGGAGAAGGAGAGACACAAAAAGAATACGCTAGCCTAGTTTGATGATGCCCTAATCCAACACAGTTTTTGGAGATCTTATACGCTATACGTTGTACATGGATTACACACAGTTCATGAAGACATAATGTGATGCCCTAATCTGCTACCCTAAGCCGCAATCAAAGGTGGAAGATGAGCTGCAGTAAGCCGTAGTGAAACGCAGTCAATAAAGAGGCCTTTATACGCTGTTCATGGAGATAGTGATACATTATACGCAGATAAGGAAACACCTTAAAAGCTACTGTAGCCATAGTGAGGAATGCTGAGAGCCACATTCATGATAATGGAGCCGAAGTAAGGGTAAAAAAACTACAGTCAAGTCATGAGGAAGCCGCAGGCATTTTCGGTGAAGGTCTTGACTGCACCTCATGGGTTTATGGTACAATCAAGCTAGATCTTGGTTGGAGAACACAAAAGGAACATCAGATGAGTATGAGAGCAGAGATTCACACTACTGGAAGGCGTAATACAGATTTCGGATGGACACAAGATATCCATGTTTTGGATGGACACAAGATATCAGTGATAAGGTGTAGGCGTATTATTTCGTATAGGTGCAGGAAGACAAGACTTTGATGTCTTTCTCAGAGGTTTGAAATCTTGGATAGGCACAACAAGGTACCTCTATCATAAATACAATCTCGGTTAAGATCAAAGTCTCAAAAGGAGTAGTAAGTCTCGACATTTAAATGATATACCTATCTCAGATGGATGAAGCATTATAAACTTCAGATAACAACATTCTCGGCATAGTCACAATTCTGGTGAGAATAACCCTGATGGATCTATCTCACAACAGTCAAGGTATATGTATATCCTCACTGTAGATATTACAATAATCCTAGAGGCACGATCTCAATCTTGGCATATGTATGTTATATATATTCACATTATAAAGAGGTTAGAAAGGACAATGTATGAATTCAAATTACTATAGATGACAACATGATTGTGTAGTTTGAGACTGCATGGAGGATTCCGGAACTATAGCCTAACTGCTTTGCTAGGCTACAAGCCATAGCAAGCAGCTAAGGCTGATACACATATGGTTATATAATGAAGCAATAGAAAGATAGTGTTGTAGCATGATGAAGCAACGAGAAGTTATAATAGCAACATGATGGGAACATTCGCAAGGGCAGCATGATGATGAGAGCAGGAGCAGCTCAGTCATCAAGGTTCAACACATTGTGATGGTACAACAAGGTGCTACATGGTGGGGTGCAGCGAATGATCAAGAGGCAGCTCTATGATAGGTGAAGGAGTCACCTTAGAGAATTAGTTGAAGCAATATGTCTTCAACTAACCTCATGCAGATATCGAAAGTCAGAGTATTGACTTCTATTGTAAATGTACTATCTCTCTCACTTTCTCTACTGAACTTTGAAGAACATAAAAGAAGAATTGATCAAGGGTTTCCCCACATTGTGGGGTTTGTCCCTGGCTAGTGCCACATCTTGTGTCCTCTTGTCTTGGCTTGTCTTCTACGATTTATATTTATGTTCTATCTACAGTTTATATTAATGTTGATGTGATTACTAACTGTGAAAATTTAAATAAATTGCTCTAGCATAGAACATACCTAATATTAACAACCTTTCACCACAACAATGGCATGGGTCCTAGTGAGGGGTATGAATGAGAGAGAAAATTCTCTGGCGACCTCATCATCATATCCTCTCATCCTCTCAAAGAACCCCATCCATTGATGCCTTGTGAAAATTTCTACTACAGGAGGATACTGGTGGATCCTTACTGTGTTTGTGGGTTCCCTCTTGTTAAAACCTCCTGTCATCTTTCCCTGTTAACTATGGAGGCTTGTATGGATACAATTCATGAATTTTGGTTGGTGAGAGAGGTTTGAATGTTAACTCTGCATACAATTCTCCTAGAATGCAATTCCCTTAATCAAATTGACTATTTTTCTTCCTTTAACTGGAAAACATGGAAGGTATAGATCCTACCTCACTTATTACGTTCTGTTGAGGACAACCTTTGATTTCTCCTCCCTTAGTGCCCACTGATAATCCTGTAGATTGACTGCTCTGTATCCTATAGGTTTTCATGTGGGATCCTGTAGGTCTCCTGCACTGCAAATGCTAACTGTCTCATGTAAGTGCTGCTTCAAGAATGTCGAGAGAAACCTCTTTTCGATGAATTATCGATACTACTAATGCTCTCATTGTATTGGAATTAGTGTTTTATTTCCAAATATGGATGATCGTGTGGGATGGTGTGTTGGCTATCTAAGTACAAGCACCTCCTTTTGGACTGTTGGTCCCACTATCAGTCCATCATTCCACCTTACCTCGTAATCACCTCCCACTTCATTCCTCCATAACTTGACCATTTTTGGCCTTATCTCCTTTTTCTTCTAATTTTACTGTTGTCATGTGTGGAGTGGTCTAATTGTTTTCTCCTCGTTGACTGGCCGAAGGTGGCCAAGTTAACTGGCCACCTTTTCTTATAAAACCAACTCTTACATAATCCTATAGTTTTGATCATATTGTACTAACGAGAGAGTATGAGTAAGATGACATACTTGTGGGTAAGATGCTTTGATGATGATGCATGCTAGAGAATGATGTCTCTGCGCTGTGTATTTGCTACATATCCTTATTTGTATTGGCCTATTTTGATGCTTGTTTCTTTTGATGTGTAGGTACTGGAGAGTGATCATGGTGATCTTGTTGTTGTTGCTGAGCTCTAGAGGAGCTTCCTTAACCTTGCAATATTTGTGCTGAAGATGGATGCAACCTTGGGAAGTTTCCTTTGTGGGATAGGCTACTACAGGATTTCCTATAGCTTCCTCTCCCCTAAACTTTCATACTTTTTCTCATTTCTGGAGCATGAGGGTTGTTGACATGAGTAGAGAAGTGTTGTAGTGAATGGTAGGTGAGAGTTGTGGTCTTCAGGTATTGTCTCTTTGGCAGGAACACCAAAATGAATGATAATATGGTTCTCAAGGAAATCCATGACAACCTTTTATATGGCATGCTTTGTCGGAATGGCCTCAAACCACTTTGTGAAGTAATTTGTTGCATCAAAATCCATGTATAATATAATTCTGGCTAAATTTACCAATGAAATCCAACCCCCATTGCTAGAAAGGGGCTTTTTCTATAACCAAATGAAGAGGCAAGGCTACTAATTTTTGTTTTCTTGTGAAAAATTGGCATTCCTAGCAATGTTTGACAAATTTATGCACATCTAAGAAAATGGAAGGCCAATAATATCCAATGCGCAGAATCTAGTGAGTTGTGGTCTTCACTGCAAAATGGCCCCCACAAAATCGTCCATGCAACTCAGTGATAAGCTTCTTAGCTTCGTCTTTATCCCATCTGGATTTCTCCATGCAAGTCCATCTTTTAGAATAGAATATTTAGATTATTTTAATCTTAGGGCTCTCCTTTTATAAGCTACTAAGTGATAAGGAAATGTCAAGTTTTTCAAATAATAAATAATGTCCCTACACCATTTGGTCCTTTCCAACTTCTAAAGCTCGGGGGAGATAGAAGGCTCTACTATTTCATTATGGAAAACCATCTCTAAAGCTTTCTCATTACTTTTTGTTAACATTTGAGCTAATCCTTGACCTTTGACAACCTTGGTTGGTCTAATCTCAAGATCATATTCTTGAATTTTAGTTACCCATCTGGCATGAGTTCCTAAGCAGTCAGTTTGAGTAAATATATCTTTGACAGCAACATGCAGAACAAAGGAAATGATCTTGAAATAACCCACATAAGTTCTGAAGTGCTTAAGGGACTTGGCCAATGCATAAGATTATTTTTCCATAATGCTATACTTCAACTCTGAATTCTGCAAATATTTTCTCATGAAGGCTATTGGCTATTCATGATGCTCTTTGTTTTTCTGTAACAGGACACCTCCTAGAGTATCTTCAGATGCAAATGAAAATAAACCATATATTCCTTTGAATAATCCAAGCTAACTAGGGCAGGAGATTTAGCTATAGCATCTTTAATATCCTGGAATTCCCTTTTACCCTCATATTTCCAAACAAACTTTGCATCCCTTTTCAACAAACATTGGATAGGTTTAGCAATTTCTAGATAGTTTGGAATGAACCTTCTCAGAAAGTTTGTTTTTCCTAGGAAAGACTGAAGGGACTTAAGATTATGCATCAAGGGAATCTGTTGAATAGACCCAACCCTTTCAGGGTCAATCTTGATATGGTATTTGGAAATGTTGTGTCCTAGTAACTTCCCTTAGGTTACCCTGAACATAGATTTGGCAGGATTTAATGATATGCCAAATTCCCGACATCTGTCAAAAACCTGCTTAAGATGGTTTATATGGGCCTTACCATCTTTTGAGAAAAAATTGATATCATCGTAGTAAATTTCAATGATTTTTCCAATTAGTTCCTGTTGACATGGCGAATTTTCCCTATACCAACAATGGGGAACTGGCCCAATCACAAACCCCAATTAGGCCTTCTTTTGCTTGGGATGGCTAGTTCCAATGGGTTTTAAGGGACCCCGTGAACTGTAATTGGTGTTGAGAGATTGCTTCTGGGAAGAAGACTTCAATTAAATCAACAAAATAAAACAGCTAACCACTATGTATTAAATCCTATCTACACTACTTCTAACTACTCTAATCTAGTCCTAATAATCCTAATCTATCCTGCAGGGGCAAAACAAAAGGAGGTTAGACACCATACATAAATCCCAAGTCCAAATGAATAAATTATTGGTCCACTTAAGAACAAGGTTGTATTAAATCCTAATCACAATACCATTACTTATATAGGAATATACATTCCTTTCCATACAAATAACACTTGCAACTGATTTTTAACAAGTCTAGAATCAACAACCTTCCATGAATTATTAATGCTATTGAATCACATTCAAATAACCAGGAATAATCATGAGAAGTTAGTTATCAATGTTCACAAAGAAAATCACATTTGTCTTCATACCAGCAACAACACACTAATTCTAAACATATCAGATAAAGGGGAAACAAATTGGAAACAACAGGCTCCTTTGCAAACCAAACAGTCCTCTTTATTCAAAATAAATCAAAATTGTTTTCTCCAAACAAAAAGCCCTTCTCTCCTATCTGGAGGTAGTAATTATGCCTTAGGTCCCTTGACCTTTCATCTTCCCCTTTTCTTTCAATATATCGATCAAAATACCCAGAGGTAGAGCCATCAGTGTCCCTATTGACACGTAGAAGGAGTCTTCGGTCACTAGAATGCTTCATTTCCTGGGGAAACGAGTAGGTGTTGATTAAAAGAGGATGACTGTGTGTCGTTTCTTCATGATGAGATCTGGGGTAGTTTCGCTTTCGGAATACATAAGAAACACTTGGAAACTGACTAAGAATGCCAAAGGCCGGCTCTTTCAACACAACACATCTACATATAAGGGTTCTCAAGATCTGCTTATGCATCCGTTACTCCTTGCCTGCAGAAATAATAGACACTAGTCATTCTTATAAAAATACAACAGAAATTCCTTAAAACATAAGTCTTGCCTCTATTGAACGTTTATTACATCAAACGTGAAAGAATCAGTCCTTGATTTTTAAATTTATGCATAGATTAAGTCCCACATGCAAAACTCGATTTATATTGAAAATCACCGTAAAACACAGAACCAGATGGTATTTCGGAAGGGGTCATAAGTGATAACCAATATTGCGAGGATGGCCCCGATTCCATTGTTCTAACAACACGTGGCAGCTAGAGGAAAGAGGATACCAATTTTTGGCCGGGTATTCCTCGAGCAACTAGCTCACCCAAAATCTATGTGGACCATTGGATCCACGAGGGGTAGATCAATGGTGGAGGATCAGAGTAGGTGGACCTGAAATATGTGTAAATGGCACTTGATAGCCCTAGTGGGTCCGAAATATATGATTTCCCTTTGAAAGCCCCAACTTCAATGTTTTTCGAAAACATAAGAATATACAGGAAAACCCTGGGTCTAGCTGTTGGGCCGGACTTGAAAATTTATATGCCTAGCTTTATAAACATCGACGGGTCTGGGTGGTTATGGTGCACCATATATATCTATGATATATATCTAATATATAATATATATATATTATAATATATTATATATAAGCCCTGGGCATGGCCGATAGCAATAAGCGATGGGGCTCCGAACCTGAAATACATGCATTTCAGTTAATGAAACTGTTGGTTCCGGAAGCCATGTGTTCGATGCATTTTAATGTTGATTGTGGTAAGTGAAAAGGGGTGATTTATGCATATTTATGAAGGATTTCCTTTGTAAATGGTTATATAAAGGAGTAAGGTGCGATAGGAGGTTTTTCTTTGAGTTGAAAGGTCTCGATAGACGAAATGAATGGAAGGTTAAGAAGGGTAATGAGAGGACCATGCAATAGGGGTTAGGTAAAAGGGGGGGGGGTCTTGACCATTAAGGATTGGAGACTTGGCTTGGCAATGAGTTGAACTCTCTAGGACTAAACAGATCATTCGGAGAGGTAGGAGACCAACTTTTAGAGGACCCATTCAAAATTGTTGCCAAGGCAAGTTTTGATAGGGTGGTGGTTGTGGACACAACAAATGGCAAACTGCTAGGTGAACCAGTTATCTCTGTCTCCAAATAAACCTTGGATCAATAGAACATCAAGGTGTTAGGATAAACTTAAAATGCAAACTATATAGATGGACAAGCATGGGTTCCACTTCAACATTAATTGCTTCAGGTAGGATAGAGACAAATAGCTTTTACTTACTGATAGGATTTTGACAGGCATTCTTTAATGACAATATTATGGGGTTTATTGACCTCCCTTTACCTGTTTCCCACTTTCAAAAATCCTTTTGGGGCCATCACTGGTCTGTCCATACCTGTTTAGTTGTGTACCTCAGCTCTTTATTGTTCATCAAACTTGATATAAATATGTTTGTCTGCACTTTACATAAAAAAATTAGTGTTGTATTTTCATATGATTGAATGGGGCACAGTCATGGATCTTGCCATACTTTTAAACCGCTTAAGAAAGGTTGGGCTTACTATATTAACCAGTACTCTGAGCCCAGCAATAGTCCCTACTCTAACCGGCTTCCCAAATAACCTATCTTTCTAGGTTGGCACAAGGACTTGACATTTCATTTTCTTTTTAAATAAGTCCTTCTAGTTTCAGGCATAAGGACTAGAGCACAATTGGATTTGCCACAGGTATATGACAGTGAGTTTACCCCATGAAAGGAGGTTTACCCGTAGATGACAGGTATTGAGGAACTTAGTGTGGTGGATGGAACCAATGGAGAATGACTACAAACCTTACATCTAAGTATAGGCTAGGTCTGAGTGGGATTTATTCAAAATGCAGTGTCCCTCCATGCTAGTCCAACTATAGTTACACATTTTGTTTTATAAAGATGCCCCTACATGCTCTAGATATCCAGGTTATCAAAATATCTTACCCAATTCTCAACAGATGCTAATGAGTGGCTTGCTCTGAATTCCGCAGCTGATTTTCAAGTTCTCATGGGCTGATTAAAAATTTGTTTGATTTGCAAGGTAATGATGAATTTTGGGAACAACGGAATCATCAGCAGGATAATGAGGAAGGGAAAGGCTGAATATCGTGAATGAGGGAAAGTATGAAAGGTAAAACGAGGCTGGAGGATCGAAATCAGTTGGCTGAAAAAGGACTGTAATTCAAAACAAAAAGAAAATAAACTTTGCAGAAAACAAAAGGAAAAGACAGAAATACAACTAAACTAACAACAAAACGAAATGAACTCTAACCTACTCAGGAGGTAACCACCATGTGGTGGCTACTAGAAGTATCTCTTCAGATGTTGGCCATTAACAAGGAGCTTTTCATTCTCTCCCTATAACGTTTTCAACCTATAAGTTCCTTGACCAATTTTTTCAACTACTTGGAATGGGCCCATCCATAAGTGTTGGAATTTCATGTGTTTACCTTTTGCCTCATTTAACTTGTCCCATTTTAGGACTAGCTCTCCTATTTGGAAGTCTTTATCTCCTACCAGATGATGATCAAACCATCATTTTACAATCATTTGGTGATTTTTGAATTTAATTCTGGCTTTATCTCTTAATTCCTCTAGCCTCATCAGTTGGTTGATCCTTTCTTGAAGCAAGGATGAAGGGGTTCCTCTTGAAGCTTGGGAGAGTTGTAAGGAGGGAAGGGTAATGTTGGGAGGCAAGATGGCTTCCTGTCCATAGACAAGGAAGTATAGGAAGTTTCCTAAGGCCACTTTTGGGGTGACCCAAAATGCCCAAAGGGCATTTGTTAGAGCATTGTGCTAGTTCCTCTAGTTGTCTGCGACACACTTACAGATTATGTGTATGAGGTTCTTATTTGAGTACTCTGCAAATCCATTTCTCTGGGGGTAATAATTCGATGAATACCTCATGTGGATTGATTTATCAATAGCAAAATTAGTCAACTTCAATGATGAAAAGTAAGAAGCATTATCAAATACAAGAGCGTCAGGGATGCCATACCTGTTGATAATGAATTTCTCAATAAATGATATTACCTCGTCCCTGTTTACCTTCCGAAGCGGGATGGCTTCGGTCCATCTGGTGAAGTAGTCAGTCGCTATGAGTATATACTTATGTTGCTACGAAGAGTTTGGGGTGATCTCGCCTATGACATCTAGTCCCCATTGCTGGAATGGTCGACAAATCATAGCGGGCCTGAGGGGGACAATAGGCTTTCTTTCTCGCCCTGCGGCGGTTTGACACACCCTGCATTTGTGAGCATAGGCATGTGAGTCTCTGAACACTGTGGGCCAATAATATCCGGCTCTTAGTATTTTGTGAGCAGTGGTATCTCCGCCATAGTGACCACCTGCTGGGTCGTCATGCATTTCTTTCAAGACATGGTCAGCATCATCTTTTTCCAAACATCTCAGCCAGATTCCATCCTAATTTTTTCTGTATAATATGTTATTGGCCAAATGATATTGATTGGATTTCAATCTGAGTGCTCTCCTTTGTGATGCATCCATGTGTTCATGACATGATCCCCATATCAAATAGAAGCGTATGCTATAGTGCCATGACTCAGTGTCCAAAAGGGCTTCCGATGTTTCTCACTCATACATCAAGGCTTCATTAATCCACAGGGGCTCCTCCCTGAGTTCCATTTGTGCATATTGCATGTTCTGCATTTCTAGTTCTTCGGACGCTCCTTCTTTATTCGCTAAGGCTTCTGCTACTAGCCTGCAAAGTCCCTGTCCTCGAACTACCTGTGTCGGCTTAATGTCGAGGTCAAAATCTTGAAGGGGGGTTATCCAATTCCCTCTCCGTTCACCCATTTCCTTCTGCACGAAGAGGGCTCTTACAGCAGGATGGGGAATGATTACTCTGGTCCTAGCCTTTAGTAAATAAGGGCAGAAATGTTTTACGGACTTGAAAACTGCAAAGCCCTGTTTCTCCACGTCTGGGTAGTTGAGTTCTGCCCCTTGGAGATTAGAGCTCATATAAGAAATAGGTGTTAAACACACACATGGCAGCAAGATAATATGAAAGATAAAACATGAGAGTACATTTTTTATTAACAAATGATATACATTTATAGTACATGGTTTGACCATTGGGTTCCACATCCCAAGGTCTCTTGGACTTTGTTTGTCTATTCAGCTTCCACACTAAGCCTTAGAGGATTAGGTGTCCAACATTCCCCCCCTTAATCTGAAGGGTTATGTATGAGTCCAAGAAGAGAGCTATAATACAAAATGTGCAAAAAATGCATGGCAGCACTAGGCTAAATGTGCTCTCTAAAATGTTGGTATAAAGGGCAATGGTTTAAGGATGACCACCAACACTAGAACACTTAGTGTAGTTCCCGGAACTCTTCCAAAACTGGCAAGAAGCTGAAGTCTTCTGCTAGAGGAAGTGCTCCTATTGTTTTGAAGAGGGCAACCTTCAACCATGAAAAGGAGGTCTCACCCCGCATAAAAGGGAGAAATTAAACCTGAAAAGGGAAGTCTCAACCTATGATGGTTTAAGGATAACCAACAACTCTGGAATGCTTAATGCAACTCATGGAACTTTTCTAAAACTGGCAAGAAGCTGAAGTCTTTTGCTAGAGGAAGTGTCCCAATTTTTTTCTTGGAATTCTTCCGAAACTGATAAGAAGTTGAAGTCTTCTGCTAGAGGAAGTGTCCCAGAATACCAACTGAAGGCATGCTCAGGGGAATCTTTGTCTCTGGCTACAACTCTGAATCTGGTATGGCAGGTTGTGGCTCAGGCTCGCTTGATGTGACTTTGAAGCTTGTAGATGACCATCATTTCCCCCCTGTCAGATACAAGGTGAGATGATGGAGAAAACTCAACTGCAAGACTATTCAATAATCTTGAACAAGTTCTGACATGTGACTGAAATATCTTCTTGGCTATTGATGCCCGTTGCCAAGAAGTGATCCATCCAATATGAATCTTTGTTCTTGTAGGAGGTTTGTTTCTGAAGCATTTGTTTGAAGAATGACTAGTTTTATGGCAGTGCTTACATGGGTGAAGATCAAAACAATGATCTTTCAAATGGCCAACTCAATCACAGTGTTGGCATTTCACAATCTGTTGTTGTGGAAGAGGGGAAGAATCTGGAAAAGCTGTAGGTGAACTGTCATGAAGGAATCTAACACTCTGAAACTGAATGGGCTTTGAGTAGTCTAGAATATGAAAGGACAAGTTCTTGTCATATCCAAGACCAGTTATGTGCTTGTTGTGGACAAGCTATTCCCAAGATCTGATGATGGGCTTGGGAAGTGAAGACTGAACTTCTGCATCTGCATGTACAACTGCTACTTTATTGGGCACTGGATCTGAATGAACTTCAACAATATTGACTTGTTGTTTATGGGAGTCTGTTTTATTGTTATGAACAGAAACAGGTTCAAAATGACGACTCCATTGGTGTAATTCTGCTTGCTATAATTGAGATTCAAGCCGCAAAAAATCAATTTGTTCTTGTGCATATTGTAGACATGTTTGAATTTCAAAGAGAGAGTCTTTGTTGATTTTGACTATGTTTTCGACACTAGAATGTATTAGTGTATTTAGTAACTCTAATGCTCCATAAAGTCTTCCCATTTTATCAACAAATCAAACTCTGTTAAATACACTTATTTCAAAGATATTAGAAGTTTCTCCAATTTTGATTTGCACCAGGTTTTGGCTGAATGGTGAAATTATACAACTTTTGGAATAAGGGGATAGCTTTTATATACTTTAATACTCTATGGGAACTTCAACACTGAACACAAAAACTATAATGAGTTTTAAATACAATGCCACAACTAGGGTAGCAACAACTGCAAACTTGCTTGGATCCTTCAAATACTCCTTCACTTTCAGTGGAAAAGAATAGTCAAGTTCAATAGCGACTACTAATACATTCTTGTAACCATTGATGATAGCATGTGGAACAACTGCAATTGTGGGATAACAGATTGCCAGAGAGCGTTATACATAATCTCATAAACTGCAAAGCTAAAATCACATAAGAAGCACCTTACATTTGCTAATTTTGAAAAGGCAGATGATGAAGTTCTCACCCTCGAAACCCTGGGGTGAAACTTTGTTACAATTTTTTCCAAAACAAGTGCTTACAACATCATTAATTTCTCCATATAACATAAGCAAGACTACAGTGAATGGCAGCACTCAAAAAAACAAGCAAAAACTTAGCACATTTAGGAGGACATCTCTGTTAGCCTTTACAGGAAATAATCATGAAACTGTTGATCTTTAGTTCAACAACGAGCAGGACATCTCTGTCAGCCCTTACAAGAAATAATCATGAAACTATTGATCTTTAGTTCAGCAATGAGCAATGAAACAATACTCATATATACACCAAGGCCTCATGCGTTTCACATAACCAACACATCCTCTTTAACAAAAATGACCAACACATATTCTTTCACCATTTAATATATGTATCAACCTTATTAAAAGTTCATACCACCGAACCAAGCACAGATCTCTTTAAAAACATGTTCCTTAACATATTTCGGTCTTCAAAAGTCAACATACCTTAACCATTCAACCCATTCAATTTTTGCATTGGAATTTTACACAGTTGACAACATCACTATCCAACACTCAAGTACCTCTGGTTCAAGTGAAAAGTTTAACGTTGGACGAGTGGTAATAAAATCTAGTCAACCTTCATGTAGAGCGGAGCATAGTCCAAGAAAACATCGTAATGGAACAACCATTTCCATTCCACCATTAAACACCACATATACAGTTCAAATGAAAAGTTTAGATGTAAGAATCATGTGGCATAGGTTTCACACACTAGTCGCATGAATCTAATATTCGTCACCTCCCTTATTTACAAGTTGTGGTGAGAGAAACACTTAGACTCCATCCACTAGCTCCGGTTGCCACTAGAAATAAAACACTTGCAATGAGCTCCTACTGATAATAAGATTGAATTGATTGATATGGAGGTGTTATTGAAACCAACTCGACTTCTCCAAAATTAAGTTGCTATAGGAAAAAATGGTTCCAAGAGGAACTTCAGATCTGTATCACAAACAACCAATGACTCCTTCGAATTTGGTCTCCTCCTGGTCAATAAACAAATACTATTTGACTCTGTTCAATGATACAATCCTTTTCAAAGATAGGAGATGGATAAATACTTTGATGAGTTTGCTACAGCCTATTACAATAATATGACCCACTGATATTTTTGGAATCAATTATCCAATTCGACATCATTCCATGGGAGAACACAAGGAATTATAGGTTGAATCAAGGGTTAACGCAGAACCACAAATATGACCATAATATATACCCATATCATTGAAGAGCACAGAGCTACTCCTACAAACATAGACAAAGGGGATTCTGACTTCGTTGGTGTGTTGTTGTCACTGCAGGGGACTGAGAAGCACAAAAACCGAGATATGGTTGTTGTTCTCTCGGAGATGATCTTTAGAGGTACTGATATTGTTGCAATTCTTGCAGCTCAAGAAAGGCACACGAGAAATAAGATAAAAGAATCTGCCTCTGCAAAAATAGCAAAAACATCTGGCGTAGCAACCAACAACTCTACTAGCCAGTCTCCGAAAAGAGTGAATATGATCCCCAGAAAATATATTGCACAATCAGAATTGAGGTGGGAGGCAACAAACACAAAGGTCCCCTAGAGAGTTCAATCATGTGATGAAACGTTCGAAGAGATTAGACAATCCTTAGATACAGATCATTGTGCAATGATCATTGTTATCAAGATTATTATCACAACGTTCAAAGAGATCATTTTTATCAAGATTATAGCTTCCTGAGACTTTAGAGTGATTAAACATATGCAGTGGATATGAGTATAGAGACCGATTGTTCATCAAATATGCAATGGATATGAGTATGGAGACCAACTGTTCATTGAATATGGGTGGAGATGAGTCGTTTACCCAACAATGTTTGGGCCAACGTTTAGGCAAAGAATATAAAATGCATATGATGTGGAGATTATATGCAGAACGAGCAGCTAATATTGCCAGAGCAATCCAGTCGCAGCAAAAGAAGTAACGTTCAGTCTCGGACAACCCTTAATAATGTGATTTTCTTGTGCCTTACACTACAGCACTGGCCTGGCATGGCTGACAAAATTGAATGTTATAACCAAGAATATACCAATGACACCAGTACGCAGACTTTGATAGGCCGCAGGTAGGAATACATTGCCTACCAACAAAACCGCTAATTTGGGACATTGCAGGTATGATGCACTCAACTACAATAAAATAAATGATCCTATTATTTAATGGCAACCACAAATATATAAAGAAATTGAAACTCTCAAGAATAAATGGATGCAATGGCCAACCTTCAATGTTTTAGGTTGTCAGGTGCGTTAGCTAGTCAGGAAAGTTACAGCTAATGAAGACCAGGCTAGCACTATTCAAGGCAACTTAGACCAGCTGCGCAGGGAATAACAACATGAAATTTTTTATTTTTTTCTTTTTCTACCTAAGGCATAAACTGTGAGGAAGAAAACTACACAGGCCACACATCATCGCTCTGATACCATGTTAAACACACACATGGCAGCAAGATAATATGAAAGATAAAACATGAGAGTACATTTTTTATTAACAAATGATATACATTTATAGTACATGGTTTGACCATTGGGTTCCACATCTCAAGGTCTCTTGGACTTCGTTTTTCTATTCGACTTCCACACTAACCCTTAGAGGATTAGGTGTCCAACAATAGGGACTTCGTTGCCTTCGTTATTTTTTTTGAGTGAGTATTGCGGCATATGAAACATCATAAGCAAAAGTGTACAAGAAGAATTCCTTGCCGAAATTGGGGCTAACCAGTGCAGGAGCTTCAACAATGGCTTCCTTGATTCGTTGAAATGCTTTCTTAGCTCCATCGCTCCATTTATACACAACGTATTTCTTCCACATCAGATGCATGGGGTGCACTATTTTCGCGAAACCTGAGACAAATTTTCTAATGAAATTGATCTTCCCGAAGAAGGATTGCATGGCCTTCTTTTTTGTAGGGGGTTGTATTATCATGATGGTCTCTATTCTTTTAGGATCAATAACAATCCCTTCTTTAGAGAGGATATGACCCAATAGTTTCCCTTCTGCGACTGCAAAGATGCTCTTCTTGGGATTTAATGATATTACACACCTTCTGCATCATTCAAAAATCTATCTTAGGTGATAAATATGATCCATTCTGTTATATGAATACACAATGATGTCATCCATGTAAACCACTACTGATCTGTTAATCAACCCTCGGAAAGCTACGTCCATAGCTCTCTGGAATGTGGCACCCATGTTAATAAGTCCAAAATGCATTTTACGATATGCATAGGTGCCCCATTTAGTGTTGAAGGTTGTCTTCAGTTGATCCCCATGAGATACCAATACTTGATTATATCCTAAAAACCCATCTAATAGGGACAACATTTCAGACCTAGAAACACACTGAAGGATGTGTTCCATATAGGGGACAAGATAGTTATCCTTTTGTGATGCTTTGTTTAGGTTTCTGAAATCGATACATAGCCTGATATCTCCATTTTTCTTCCTCATTGGCATGAAATTGACTACCCAACACGTGTGTCTAACAGGAAAAATGATTTTAGCTTCTAGTATTTTGTTTAATTCTTTCTTCACCAATGGTTCTAGGCTTGGATGCATCTTTCGCATTTTTTGTTGATAGGGCTTAGCCTCCTTTTCTAAAGGAATCACATGCTGCATAACGTTGGTATCAAATGTTTTTAGGTCTCCATATATCCATGCAAAGACGTCCTTATATTCTTTGAATAGATTGACAAATGCAGCCTTTTCTTGTGGAGAGCACCCCAAGCCCAAATTAATAGTTTTTGGGTCTTCTTTGGTCCCAAGGTTGACCTATTTTTACTTCATGGATGAGCTATGCGCTTTGCAATTAGTTGGCTTCTTGAATTTATCATATAGGTCATACAAGTCCTCCATCTTGACAATTGACTTGGGAATTGTTTTGAACTGATCCTTTTCCTCACCTTCCCTCTCATTCATAAGCCTGTCATGTTCTTCTTCATCGATGACTGCATTCTTGAAAGTCTTCTCACAATGCATGAACTCAAGGATTTGCTCGTCATCTTTGAACACCTACCAATTTGAGATGTTATCAGGCACGGATGGTCTGAAAATCAATTCAACATAACATTTATTCTTCTTTAATCTAAAATCAAGAAAAAATTTAGCAGCCATCTTAGCCATCAAATCAGAATCTTGGTTTTACCCTCGAGGTATGTGTGTGATATTAAAGAATCAAATTTGTCAATTAAGCCCCATACCTCATGATGGTACCTTACTAGGTGTGGCGAATTACAGTGTATCCTCTTCCTTAACTGATCCACAATTATCTATGAGTAACTGAAGACTTTAAGATTTTCCGCCTTCATATCAATGGCTTTATTCAAGCCCTGCAACAAGCCTTCATATTCTGCTGTGTTGTTGCTGCATGCAAACTCCAACTGGCTGGCCATCAAATGTTGGTTCCCTTGCGGGTCAATAAGAATGCTCCCAACACCTGCATCTTCAAGGTAGTTAGAACCATCAAAATAGAGTGTCTAAAATAAAGAATCTATTGTTACATCAATTGAACTGCTATCTACGAAATTAGTCCTATCATCTACTATAATACTAGATAGTTCATCAGTTGGATTATGGGAGGGAGTTTCCAACTGTGTGTATGTCAAAATTTCTTCAACTGTTTCTGCATGGAATTCTCCAAAACAGGTTTCTATAGGATAAACATTGAAACCATAGTTCCCAAGGATGGAGTTGGTAAACATTGTAGGTTGATTGGGACCATTTAGTTCCATTACCACATACTTCATGTATCTTTCTTGATCAACTCTCAACATATCACCATTTCCCTTCTGAGGTAGCAAGAGATGGGACCAATCAATTGAGAAATATCCATTGAGTTTTGTTGACCAATCCCTACTAAGCAGCATTCCATGAGACTTGGGTATATCGACTACCACTATATCAATGACTTGTGTGTATTGTGGTTTAGCAGCCATCTGAATCAACACATCTTTCAATTCCCCAATCATTTTCAAATTTGTCCTGTCTAATTGCATAACTGAGTCCCAGTTTTCTCGGGTATCGCATGAAGTCTTTCGGCAATAGCATAAGGCATCACAGTGGACGAGGCATCAGAATCTACCAAGCAATTGTGTACATTCGTGTTGAGGATTTCAAATGTGATAAGGAAAGGTGGAGTCATGGATTTACTCCCTATCATGGCTGCACTGACATCTTGGTGGTTTCGATTGAATTTTGATAAGGTGGCTTCCATGGCTGCTAGCTTTTGGGTTGTGATGGGAGTACTAACAAGTCTAGAGACTGACTTTTGGGTTTGGATGCTCAGGATGGTGGGAGTTTTGGAATTTCTCTCATTCATAGCTTTCAAGAGCAAATCTCTTTGCTGCATTAATTTCAGCAAATCAAAGCATGTGATATTAGCCCTAGATTTCTTAAGATCATCCACAATATTGTAATCAATGTTATAAACAAGATAGGGCAGAGTAAACACACCAGTTTTGCCATTCTTAGGTGGGATTTTACCATCTTGACTAGCCTTCGTTGCAGTGGGAGATGCGTTTTCTTTCTCTAGATGGTTTGCAACAAGGGTATTATTGGATTGACCACTAGGTCTACTCTTCTCAACAATAACTTTGGGAGCAAGTGCCTTCACAGGGAAGACCTCTTTCTTGGTCTGATCTACTGGCTTCATCACACCTGCAAGAGGCCCTTTGCTTCGTGTGTGGATTTCATTAGTGTGGATTTCTTCCATACTGTCTCCTTGGTCATCATCGTTCTCATTTGTATAGAAATCCCACAGTACGTTGATTTGGGATTCTTCTTCCAAGGGCTCTTCTACTTGGCATTCTTCTGCATCTTCTTGTTCTGGCTCTAGCTCCACTATAGGTTCTTCTTGGTTAAGGAGCGATTCGATAAGAGCCAGCTCTTCTGTGTTTAAATTCCCTTCATTGGGTGGAGCCGGAAATGCAAGTGGACCATGACTACTTTCTTTTTTCTTACGATAGAAAGGTTTGAAAGGTTTTCCGTTGTTATACTCTCCTCCACTCCCACTCGTACTCTCTCCAAAATTCCTTTTCATATCGATGACTTTATTTGTCAGCGTCTTAATGATCCAATGCAAACCTTCTACCTCTGTGGTATCCTTCTCTTTGGTTTTAGCCCCTTTGTTATCACTCCCATTAATTTTCTTAGATGCTTGAGAGGCTTTCTTTTCTCTGGTTGTAGGGTGGCATGTTGTGAGACTTAGCATTTCATTCTTGACTTTTACTACTTCATCGATAGCACCTTGTAAGGTCTGTGCGTTACTCCTTTTGACCCACATCGCAATAGGGATAGGGAGAGCAGTGATGTAGAATTCCATGAGCACCTCTTCTGTAGGTCTAGCAGTGGCCTGGATTCTGTTGAACAAGGTGTTGAACTAGATATTAAAATCCTTAACCTTTTCTTTGGTTTCCATTTTCAAATGGGATAGTTCTAGAACTAAGGCATCAGGGGTTTTGTCATCGCCAAACTTGTCTAAAAATTCCTGTTGAAAGGCAACCCATGAGGTGATTGATCATGTTCTCAAGCTAAAGTACCATGTGGAAGCTACACCAGTTAGGGTAAAAGGAAATAGGTGACAAACTATATCTTCATCAGCTACCCCTAGTATGCACATGGCTAAGAAGAACGAATTGATATGGTTTTCAGTGATGTCTCCCTGCTCAGGGTCGAATTTAGGCAATACCTTTTATACATTCTTGGGTAAGGGATGTTGCTGCCCAAGTATCGCTACGGTATCCTGAGTGAGTCGGGGAGGAAGTGCTCCCAACGGAGGTGGGAGTTTTTTTCCACCTAGTTGAGGAATATTAGCCATATCGAGGATAGGGATGTTCTAGTTGAGGGTTTCTCCATTAAGATTTTCCAAATCAGGCCAAGGATTACCTTCAAAAGGGGAATCCTTAGGAATTTCTTCCCAAGGAGAGTCGATACTCTATAAAGAATCAAGCACAATATCTTAAAGATAAGGGGCCACAGATGTCTCTTCGTTTATGTGATAGACCCTTGGCTTTCTTTTTGCTATCGGAGGTAAATATTGAAAGATAGGGAGCTATGATAAGGAACGAGCGTAAGCCTAACTAAGTCTTCTTACTGGTTGTTCCTGAGTGGCAGGATACTCCCACAATGTCTCTTCTTTGAAACGAGGCTTTTGCGAATGAGAGGAAGGGTCTTTTCGGCCTTCATAATCCATGCATTAATCTTTTTGAATCCATGTGGGGCACTTATAAATGAAATCTTTAAAAGTTGTGGAATGGTAGTTCAGGCCCTCCTTCTAGTGCCAATTCATTGACATGGAAAATTTTCGCTATACCAACAATGGGGAACTGACCCAATCATAGACCCCAATTAGGCCTACTTTCATTTGGGATGGCTAATTCCAATGGGTTTTAAGGGACCCCATGAACTGTTATAGGTGTTGAGAGATTTCTTCTGGGAAGAAGACTTCAATTAAATCAACAAAATAAAACAACTAACCATTATGTATTAAATCCTATCTACACTACTTCTAACTACTCTAATCTAGTCCTAATCATAATGCCATTACTTATACAGGAATATGCATTCCTTTCCATACAAATAACACTTGCAACTGATGTAACTTTAACAAGTCTGGAATCAACAACCTTCCATGAATTATTAATGCTATTGAATCACATTCAAATAACCAGGAATAATGTTAATTTTAGGTATGTTCTATGCTAGAGCAACTTATTTAATTTTCACAGTTAACAATCACATCAACATTAAAGTAAACTGCAGATAGAGCATAAAGATAAATCGCAGAAGACAAGCCAAGACAAGAGGAAATAAGATGTGGCGCCAGCCAGGGATAAACCCCAATGTGGGGAAACCCTTGATCAATTCTTCTTTTATGTTCTTCAATAGTTCAGCAGAGAAAGAGAGAGATATAGTACATTTACAACAGAAGTCAACACTTTAAATTTCTATATCTATATGAGATCAATTGAAGACATGTTGCTTCAACTGATTCTCCAAGGTGACTCCTTCACCTATCATAGTGCTACATCTTGTCTATTTGCTGCACCTCTACATACTGCACCATGTTGCACTAATCATGACCATGTTATGCACTTCATGTTGCTGCTCCTGTCACTGAGTTGTTCCAATCATTGAGCTTGTTCTTTATCATGGATCTACATCTAATGTTGTACTCATTGCTAATCTGCACTCAATGCCTGCTATGCTGCATTTCATCATCAGTTTCTCCTGTCACTTGTTGTTACATCATGCAGCAATAAGTATATCAGCCTTGGCTACTTGCTATGGCTTGCAGCCTAGCAAAGCAGCTAGGCTATAGTTCCACCTTTCAACAGACCTAAATTAAACTCTTTTGTCATGCTATCACCTACAGTAATCCGATTTTATCCTTTATCACGACAACGACTAGATGGCTGCAGTGGATGGTACTTCTTAGACTATGGATTAGGGCTGCGTATGAACCTACCTTGGACACCTCAACGGGTCTGATACTATGCTCCTCTAACTCGGTCCTCTTGCAAGAAGAAACTAACCTTATACAGTCACAAAAGAGATGTCCAAACCGTGCCACTTTCACGCTGACAACTTGCTGTGATTAGGGCACCTTAGGTCTCAATTAAGCCTCCTCTATACAGCGTATAGGAGCCTTTGTTTCACTGCTGATCAACCATCCTTTGTTGTAGATAAGGCTTCTTCATAACTGCGGATAGGGCATCTAAAAAGCAGATTAGAGTTCCCTTTTTGGCTGCGGATTTAGGCCTCCTCTGATAGTGGCTAGACCTCTTCCTTATTAGCTGCTAGGGCTCTCCTTAATTGCGGCAAAGTCTCCTCTTTACTGCGGATGTGTGACCTTTAGATGATTGTGTCTTTCTCTCCTTTAGGACTGCTTATTGGAGCCTTCTAAGACAGCAAATTAGGGCATTCAATATGTGTCTAGAATCTTTCCTTCATTGCGGCTAGGGTATGGAAATATCTCCCTCAACTGCGGCTAGGATCATCTCCCTTCAACTGCATCTTGATGTCTCCACCATGACTATAATTTAGGGCTGCATATAAGGCCTTCACCTTCACTGCATTTAGGGCATCATCTGTAGGCCAACGTATTCTCTTGTTTTCTCTCCTTCACCAAAACCCAAAGATGTGGAGAGGAGGAGATGACTTAAAGAGTAAGTGTGTGACAAATGGCTTCAAGTCCTTTTCTATTTATACTAACAACGTAGAGGTTGAATAGACATGACGGTTGGGCTTCTAAGCCTACATAAGTTGCTGGCTGACTTGACAATTTGTCCATAATCTAAA
Organism: Pinus taeda; assembly: GCA_000404065.3. NCBI lineage: Eukaryota > Viridiplantae > Streptophyta > Pinopsida > Pinales > Pinaceae > Pinus > Pinus taeda. The sequence continues at coordinate 274,964 of APFE030366614.1, forward strand.
TAAATTCATATCTTCATAAATACTTATCGGAATCAGATGATCTTTAGATCAATCCTACACCTCTCGATGAGAGGGATCCAAGAAAAATATCAGCTGCCATAAATAAGATGACCCACGTGGAGTTTTTCCCTAGTTTCCAATTTTAACACTCCCTCTCAACTAGGGAGAACTCCATCCACTGATCCCTATGTCCGACTATACTATCTCTGCCATCAGTGCCGTGCACTACTCTACTCTGCTTTGCTCAGCCCTCCGGAAAGTAGCCCCTGCATTTGTCAACCCAAAAGGCATTCTGAGATATTCAAATTTACCCCATGGTGTGGTGAAGGTAGTCTTATGGTGATCTTCTTTCTTAACCCAAACCTAATTGTAGCCAAAAAATCCATCCAATAATGACATCATATCAGATCCTGTTATCCTCTGAAGAATATTTTCCATGTTAGGTAAAGGATAATTATCTTTTTTGCAAGTCAAATTAAGATTTCTAAAAATCAACACATAGCTAGATAGTACCATTCTTCTTTCTAACAATTACCAAATTCGAGCAACAGGAAGAATGTTGAGTTTGTCTAATGATACCTGCAGCAAGCATGTTTTGTAATTCCTTTTGAATGAGAGGGGCCAACATAGGATTGATTTTCCTAAGCTTTTGCTTAGATGGTTTAACATCTTCATCTTTGAAAGGAATTGTATGTTCAATAACATCATTTTTGTAACCATTGAGCCCATTGTAGGAAACGGATAAGACACCATGATACTCAAAAAGAAAATCAATCAAATTCTCCTTTTCTTCCTTATAAGTCCCTTTACCAATTTTAACCATCTTTGGGTTTTCACGAAAATTGATGTTTACTTCAATAAATTCACCAAGATCCATTTTATTTTCATCAGCCCTTTTTCTGGCATCATTTTTATCAAACGTTGTTCCATGGCCACCATATTTCCAAAAGTGGGATTTATCACATCTTTACCTTTAGAATTTGACCCTTCTTCCTTGGAGAAAACTTGGAAATTTTCAAATTCATCCAAGTGATTAAGAAAGAGAACAATTTGTTTCTCATCGTCAAACACTTGCCAATGTTCAACATTATCTGGGATTGAAGGTTTGAAAACGACTTCTACCTTGGCCTTGTCTTTTATTAAATTATCAAATATTTCAAAATTTAGAAGCTAACACAACGAGCTCATTACCTTGACCATTTTCTTCTCTAGGAATGATTTGCAGACCAAATGCATCAAATAATTCAATAACATCCTAAACGACATTTCTATACTTCTTAAGTCTATCGCTTTTGCAAGAGAATATACACTTCACCTGCTTGATGATAAGATCAAAATTTAATTTTACACTTAATGACTTTATTTTGAGATCTCTGGATATTTCAAGGCCAATTAACAAGGCTTCATATTCAACTATGTTGTTATTTTCCTCGAACTATAATCTGAAAGAAAACTTAAATACATGCATCGAAGGAAAGGTTAAAACAATTTTGGCCTCTTCGCTTGGCTTCGAGCAAACACCATTAAAACTCATGTGACATATATTATCCTTTCATTCCTCTTTACTACCAGGAAAAATTATAGGATAAAAAAGGATGGCATAATTCCCATTGCTAGATTGCATTACAACATGCTCTTCCATAGGGTTCCTAGGAGGAGAGACCTTTTCTGGGACTTTTTCAACGTTATCAGAATCACCACGTGGCAGACAAGATAAGGGTGCTTGATGCTCCATTTTAGGTATATTTTCCTGACGAAGATTGATATTGTATTTTATTCTAACCTCTTAAATCAAACTTTTGATCATTTCTTTGATAGGCACATATATTTTTGCATTACTAATCCATTCTCCCAAGTCAAAATCAAGTTGATCATTAGAAACTGCCCTTTCTTGCACAGACTGATCTTCAAGAGCAATTATATTTTCTTTCTCATCATTATCATTGTTAAGGGTCTAACATCATAGCTATTCTCAATAACTTCCATCCAATATTTCAAGGGTAAGTGGAATTCCCTTCCAAACATATTTATCAGGTATGTTGTTGAGGTGAGGCTTCTATTTAAGAGATTATTTGCGATAACACAAGATTCTTCATCATGGGATTTTTGTCAGTCTCTATAAAAATATTGGAACATCATATTTGCATATTTAAAGGGATCAGGAGATCTTTGTTCAGTAGGAGGATTCCTTTTTGTCCAGGCATTGTTATTATTTCTAGGTTGAGCCTGGCTTGTTTCCACTTGAGCAAACCTAGACCACATATCTTTCATTCCTTGAACATAATCAAGTCTCATTTCCTTAACCATTTGAGTCAATTATTTAATTTGATCATGCTCTACCTCCTTCGTTTCTTTTCCTTTACTTTTAACTAGACCTCTGTCGAAACCAAGAATCTCTGATTTACCTGAAGACTTTTTATCCCTTTCTAATTCTCAAAAGTATTCTAAGGAATAACTAGAGTAACAGGTTTGGCACGTCTTATCTCATATTTAGTTTCGACATTAAATCCTTCATGTTATTACTCTAACACTGTTTTGTTAGACAACTTGTAATCTTGAGTCGTATCTTTTAAAAGACCATTAAATCGTTGATTGAACTCCTCAATTATTTCATTCTCTCTTTTCTTAATAGTATTAAGCTATATGACCAATTATTTTCCTTCTCTTTTATCCCCAAATTTATCTTTGAATGCATTAGTGAGGGCTTGCAATGAATCAAAAGAATTATCTAGCTTGTCCTAAAATCAATCCAATGCACCATCTTTTAATGAAAGGACAAACAACTTCATTCTAACATCTTCATGATTGTATGCAATTGCATGAGCATATATTTGTATAAACGTTTTAAACTTCTTTATGTGATCGAAAACATTTTCTGCATTGTTCCCCTGGAAGGTCGAAAGCTTGTGCATAATAGAATCTTCTGGAAGGTCATGAGAATACCCTTGGATGTTGGAAAAGTTGCAAGGACTGAATTAGTCAACCATGAAGTCTTGATTTATATGATTAGGGAATAGCAAATGGATATCAAGGAGAGATTCCTGTCTAAGAAAGAATGAAATATTTTTAAAATGTAATTTGTTTAAAAAGATTAGTGAGAGGAAGAAAGATAAGGAGATGAAGAAAATGAAGAGATAGTGATGAAAAGGGATCTTGGGGGTTAGGCAAAATCCCCTTTCATTATAAATATTTGATCCTGGACCTGTGGGTTATGGGCCCACAAATCTATTGGAAGCATTTTTGAGGCTTTAGCCTTTAAATCGGAACCATACAACACTTATCAGAACCTACTACACTATCAGAAGTGTTACATTGCTCCTTTTACATTAAAACCCCGGTACAATACATATATCGGAATACACGGGAATAAAGGAAATACAGAGGAAAAAATTCGCCAGAACACAAATCCGGATCTTAAATATTATCCATCCACTTCTGTAAATATCAGCGGTTCCATTCATCGCTATACTTTTTGTCGTGCCACTCCTCTAACCTCCAATAAGTGATTGCTCCGATCTCCAATCGTCGATCGACACTTTATCACTATCATCATATTGCTATTTCAGCCATCGCACTATCGGAGTTTCATAGTCTGCCATCGCACTGTCCTTTGATTGCTTTGATATGCGATTAGCGATTAGATCTAGACCGTCAATCTGAATCTTGATCTGACAGTTCACGATCTATCGCATCATCGCAATCGAAATCACCCCATGGCCGGTTTCGTTAATAACCAGGGCCTTCTGTCGATGTGATAAAGCCTTACAGACTCAAGAAGAGTATAAGTTCCCGTCTATAAAATTTCAAGTCTAGATTTCCAAACCCAACTGTGTTTTGCGCTAAATCTTAGTGTAAGTTGGATTTACATTCGTGGAACCAAAACTATGTCAAATGACTTCACCGACGTGATATGACTCCTGTGCATTCATTCTTCAACCCTTCACACTTCTTTTGATGGATTTCTGTGTTAAACATAGTTCTATGCCATGCTCTGCTACAACACGCACAACATTCATTAATATATATCTTTGGATCGCCATCGATCCTTCAGTGATCGATGGTCAATCAACACACTCACAACTAGGATTCAAGCTCTCAATGCACATATACATAAAAGAATTGAAAAAGGCATAATTACATAGCACACAGACACACACTTAAACACACACTTTCTATTATACACAACATAGTTACATGCTAAGGCATTTTAGCCTTAGTAACAATTCTCCTCTCGATTACATTGGGAATACTCTGTTTTCACAGGTTTCTATCTATTACTCCCTATCTCTATCACACACACATGCTTCTCTTTTTATAAGAGATTACAACAGTCGTGGACCATTTAAGATGCACAATTTCTCCCTACAATTACTCAACTATCCTTAATTATCCCCTTACACATACATGCATGTGTGGAAAATTACATTGAATTAAGTCTTCGAGAGACTTTATTCGCTCCATCATTTTCTCTGTTCACAACAGAATTATCCCCTATTTTGCTCGATGGTCCATGTCCTCCTTGCTTCCTACGCTTTGAATTCCTCTTTAATGAGGAGTGCCAAATGCTCCTACATTAGACTCCTGAGGCACAAAAATTTATGACCTCCTGGTCATATGCTTCTCCTTGTTCTTAGCAATTCTACCCACTTCTCAGTGGAACTGTTTTTATAATATTATGTGAGCTGCAACCAACCTCTGTAGTAGCAATCTTCCTCTGCTACACAATACCTCACCAAGTCCTCCTCACTCGGTCTTTTGGCATCCTTCTGGTTCTCTTCTTTGGAACCAATTGAGCACACCTTGCTCTAGGCTGCTGCAAGTCTTCTCACTTTCCGCTACTGCTCTCTGCATGATAGTAAGACCACAACTCTCCAGCTTTAAACAACTGTACCTTTCCATTCTTTCTTCTCACAGGAAAACTTTCCCTGCTCTGATAACACTTGATGAAAAGGGATCTTGGGGGTTAGGCAAAATCCCCTTTCATTATAAATATTCGATCCTAGACTGGTGGGTTATGTGCCCACAAATCTATTGGAAGAATTATTGAGGCTTTAGCCTTTTAATCGGAATACAACACTTATCAGAGCCTACTACACTATCGAAAGTGTTACATTACTCCTTTTACATTAAAACCCTAGGACAATACATATATTGGAATACATGGGAATAAAGGAAATACAAAGGAAAAACTCTGTTGGAACACAAAGCCAGATCTTAAATATTATCCATCCGCTTCTATAAATATTGGTGGTTCCATTCATCGCTAGACTTTCCACCACATCACTCCTCCAACCTCCGATAAGCGATCACTCCGATCTCCGATCGACACTTTATCACTATTGGCGTATCACTATTTCGGTCATTGCAATATCGGTGTTCCATAATCCGCCATCACACTGTCCCTTGACTACTCCGATATGCGATTAGTGATTAGATCTGGACCGTCGATCTAAATCTCAATCCGACAGTTCACGATCTATTGCATCATCGCAATCACAATCGCCCCATGGTCGGTTCCGTTAATAACCAAGGCCTTCTCCGATGTGATAAAGCCTTATGGACCCGATAAGGGTATGGGTTCCCCTCTATAAAATTTCAAGTCCAGATTTCCAAATCCGACTGTTTTTTGCGTTAAATCTTAGTGTAAGTTGGATTTATGTTCGTGGAACCAAAACTATGTCAAATGACTTCATCGACGCGATATGACTCCTGTGCATTCATTCTTCAACCCTTCACACTTCTTTTGATAGATTTCTGTGTTAAACATAGTTCTATGCCATGCTCTGCTACGACAAGCACAACATTCATTAATATATATCTTTGGATTGCCATCGATCCTTCAGTGATTGATGGTCGATCAACACACTCACAACTGGGATTCAAGCTCCCAACACACATATACATAACATAATTAAAAAACGCATAATTACATAACACGCAGATGCACACTTAAACACACACTTTCTATTATACACGACATAGTTACATGCTAAGGCATTTCAGCCTTAGTAATAGTTCTCCTCTCGACTACATTGAGAATACTTTGTTTTCACAGGTTTTTGTCTACTACTCCCTATCTCTATCACACACACAGGCTTCTCTTTTTATAAGAGATTACAACAGTCATGGATCATTTAAGATGCACGATTTCTCCCCACAATTATTCAACTACCCTTAATTCTCCCTGTACGCATAAATGCATCTGTGGCAAATTACATTGAATCAAGTCTTCGAGAGACTTCATCTGCTCCATCATTTTCTCTGTTCAAAATAGAATTATCCCCTGTTTTTCTCAATGGTCCACATCCTCCTTGCTTCCTCCGCTTTGGATTCCTCTTTAATGAGGAGTGCCAGATAGTATGGCATCAAAAAATGTGTCATTGATGGGATAAGGAATGATGAAAGATGAAATATTGAGAAAATGTTGTTGAAGAACTAACAATGAGATAAACTCCTCCTCAACAATGACATTAGAAAATGTGGCATTGGTGGGATAAATGAAAAGATGAGAAATGAGAAGATGAAGATGATTAAAAAGAATGCCACAAAGCCAAGGTCCAATCTTTTGGTCCCTGACAACGGCGCCAGAAAATGTTGTCGCTCAGATTGTATAGGCATTACAACAACAACTCAGGTTAGGGGCTCTCCGCTCTACTTGTCTCCCAACAATATGCTATGGGGGGTATTCCCTATGGAAATGTGAATATGAAAGACAAGTTGACAACCAACAAGTCTAAGAGATACGATTGACTGGCCTAGCTATCTGGTTAAATTTAACAAGATTAAAAGCATTAGAGGAATTTTGAGTTCTAAAATGGGCCTCCTACGAAAAATGTACAACAAAAATAAACTTTATAACAACCAAAAGGATTCAAGATGATGATGTCAACCATGGGGGATGATTCACCATTTTATGAGTAAAAAAGTAAAAAGATTAAAAAATAATAAAATAATAAAACTACTTTTTGCACTCATATTTTCAACTTATCTCCGTAATATTTAACTCAAATTTCAAGCAGGTGTACTCGTTGGATGCAAAATTTAATTTCACATTGAAAGAGTACCCATGTTGTATACTTTCGATAGACCTTGCTACACGAAAACTGAGAAATACATGAACAAACGTGATTGCAATCATGTTTTTCATGTATTTCTCAATTTTCATGTAGCAGGGTCCATCAAAAGTATGTAACATGGGTACTCCTTGGATGAGGAATTAAATTATGCATCAAACGAGTGTTCCCACTCGAAATTTGAGTAAACCCATAGGGAGATAAGTTGAAAATACGAGTTGAGAAAATAATTTTTTCTTTTTTTCCTCTAAAATTTAATGATGTAATCGAATCTTATTTTATTATTTCCACTATTATTTTATAATTTCCTTAGGAGACCCATTTTAGACCTCAAGATTCCCCTAATGATTAGAGTAGATTGAATTATGAGACCAGTGCCTTATAGAGTCAATTTCTTTCTTATTATCAATTAAATGCCAAGTAACTGGATGGACAATCCCTGCTTAAATGCTTCACTAAACTAAATGAAATGAAAATCCTAACAACTGGGTCAAAATGAAAAACCTTGGTTAATGTTAAGTTAGATGCCTATTCTAAGTGTGACCTTCCTCTTAACTGTTTTGGAATCAGTCTCTAGAGTAGGTTGTGGGATGGAAGCCAACGAGAAGCAAGCAAATGCTTGATTAATGATACCTCCCCCTGTGTTCCAACCACCTGATGCCTCCAATGCTACAGAGACTGTGGCTTTGATGACTGTAAAGTCACCGTGTTAACCACTAAAGAGGGTCTAAATCCCTCAAGCTAAATTGAGAAAAGGTGGCCCTAAATGTCTATCAACCAAACTTATGCTTGAAGGTAAGTTATTAGTGCAACTAGACTTAGAATGCAATGCAAGTATTATGAGTGTTTCTTGGGTTGAGATTGTTTAAGGTTTTAAGCACTTTAATTATGATTAACTTTTATGACAAGAGTAGTTAACAATAGATGGAAAGACAATCTTAACAACAATAATGTCCAAATTATCAATTGCCAACACTAAACAATAGATCATTTCAACTTAAGAAAAAATTCTCTTCCACAAGATGCTTAACCAATGTAAATTATAGCAATATAGAGCACTTATCCACTTCAATGATTCAATACAGAATGCCAATGACAATTACTTGAGACAATTTGAAACCTTCCAAGATATCTCAATAAAGTAAATGCCAATGATGATTCTACAACCAGATTATTAATTATCTTATGCCAATATTATTCAATGCCAACAATCACAAGATGCTTAATTAGATTAGAATCCCTTAGGAAAAGAATACCAATTAGATTTCCACTTGAGAGAAACAAGATACTTTAATGCTAATCCAAAGTCTTCAAGTAAAGAGCATTTAGATCTTAATGTGAAAATGAGATTATCATTCAACAATGAAGCAATAATGAAAACACTTCACCAAGGCTCTTTTGATTAGAAAGGAAAACAAAATTAGATACCAATATCTAATGATGATTAATGAAAGAGGCAACAAGATTATCTAGATTAATGTGCTTTAGAGAGAGTGAGCTTGTAAGTCATGAACTTCGATACTTATGGAACTCACAAGAAACATAATGTTAGATTCCAAATATCAATGCTAAACACCTAATAGCACAAGAAACCATGAAACAAGGAACAATTATTATCAATGGAGTATGAGAAAGGAAATTTCTTAAGGCACTTATGTCCCACTCACATTCAAATGAGAAATTATTAGACCTTTAGGACAACATCAAGTAAAATCACTCTAGATCAAAAAATGACAAGCATGTATGAACCAAATATGAGCAATGAGACACCCAATGACTTCCCAAATGATTGTATAAGCTAACCAAACTTCTTATGATGTATTTTTCAGTGTTATATTAGATATGATTACATCTATTTATGCAGAGACACCATGAACTGCACCCCAATGTCTTTTATTATGATGATCAAAATGTTCTCAATAGAACAATGCCTTTACACTAGCGTTTACAAATTACATCAGACCCAGATCATCAAAAGATGAGAAATAGAAGCAAAATGCCTTCTATTTGTAGAGAAAAACATCCAAGTGGAAAATACTGGCTAGTTGGCTTGATCCCCATCAAAATAATTTCGATCATCAATAATTCCTTGATGATCTTTTAATCTTCATCCTCGAAAATAATTATTTTTGAGGAATTTTTTAATTTCTCATTAAAACCATTTTTTATTAGCTCAAAAATAATTATTTTGAGATAATTTCCTTTAAAAATTGACTTTGACTTATCCACCAAGGTCCAAAGGTCCAATTTTTCTTGAAATATCCATTATTCTCTTGGCGGGGAACCTCCAAAAATTAATTTCTTTTAGACCCGCAAAGTTTTCCATTTGGAGAATTTAAATTCTTTAACAATTTAATTTTGGCTCTAACTAATTAGTTATCTAACTTGGGATTTTATTTTATTTTTACCAAAAAAAATAATTAATTGACTTATGAGGGGATTTATTAATTTTTCCATCTTCTAATATTTTAGCTATGGTGTTTTAGTATGAGAGACCATGCACTAAAATATTTTTTATATAAAATCTTACAAAATCAACCCTCAAAGGGGGAACACCCATTCATTATAGATCCTCAAATAATTACTCAATTTTGCGACACAATCTGATCTAGTAGACCAAGTGATTTGTAATAAAATAATTTAGCTAAATAGCTTAAATTATTCCCAAATCACTTTTACAAAAGACTTGACTAAAACACTAGGACTCACCTAAGACTTTGATGATAAATTCCACTCTAACTTTGGGGTGAGGTTGGAGGAAAAAACTCTATAGATCATCCATGTTTAGAAACACAGACAAATCAGTGAGACGAAAAATCTCCTAAGATGAAATTCGTCACCAAAATAATATGCCTACCTAGGTTGTTACATAAATACATAGTCTTACTAGCATAATTTGTATTACAAATTTGCAGAATGAGTTTACAATGACATAAAACAGAGTGTTGGCCGATGATTCTAACTTTAAATAAATAAATAAAAAGATCTTTGAAGCCCTCGGATCCTGCTTCCTTGGAATGTTGAAAAAATGGGTGCAACACGTCTCATTGACAAACTTCAATAAATGAGTAGATCCAAAGTCATTAAAAAACAAAGATAAGTGATCTTGACCTTTCCTAATGACAGTCAATTATCCTAAGGACACGACTTGATCTTTAAGAGATTTTCAGTCTATAATGAGGCTTATGAGATACTTTTCTTATTATTGAATTTAATCCTTGTGTTTGAATTGCACAACATAGTGATAACTATCATGAGACTAGAAGATAGAGTTCTAGTATGTCTTATTCGAAACAAATATCCATTCAATCTTAAAAAAAGGTTGTTTTAAATATTATAGTCAATAATCTTAAATTCTAAAAAAACATTCAAACTTTTCAATTTGACTTCAAAAATAAAAACTTATCTTACAAATTTCAAGGAGGTTGATGATGAACTCTTCCTTGCTCCTTGCTTAGAAATTACTCAAGCATATCATCATCTTCAAAGTCATTTGATCTCATATTTTGATTTCTTTTGTTGAGGATGCTCAACAACAATGTCTATTGTTGAAGTGGAATATTCACTTTTCCTTTTCTTATAATGTTTATGTTCATTACAGTTGTTTTTGTAGTGACCATGCTTGTGACTCTAGTAACATTGAATGTTCTCTTTCCTATGATTTGAGATAGGAGCAATATCTCTTCCTGCACTTCTTTCCTAGTGTTTAAGAGACTTTTGTCTCCTTTTATATTTCTTCTTGATCAATATAGTTGATTGAGAATAACCTTATTAGAATGTCATACATTTGTTTTGAAGTTTGCAATCCTTCAACCAACGGAATTAGATGGTCATTGTGTTAGAAAAGCAAAAGGAGATTTTTTTTTCTTACTTTGATAATAGCTTGTGATAATTTGTGATTATATATTCTTCTTATGTCTTCTATTCATCAAGCAACTATGAAACCATAAAGAACATGAAGATCACAAGAACAATAGAACACAGTATGTAGGCTCTCAACCAGGACAAAACCCCTTTCCTAGGCAAAAACCAAGTCAAAATTCTCTTCTTCTTATAGAACCAAGACAAAATGAGACATTCAAGACCTTTAGTCCAAGACAAATATTCCCTCCAAGCACCAAGTCAACCTTCCAAGAAATGCTTCTTCATATAAACCTAAGTCAACAAAGTCAAACTTCTCTTTTGTTGGTCAAATCAAATTTTCGACCCTCAATTGCAAGTTTGCAATTCCGTCTACAATAGTTGAGAAACCCTTTCCCTTTTCGCACGTGTGAGCAAAAATACTCAAGAATTAGGTATTTCTTCCTTCGCTAGGGTTTCTTCTTGTCTTCTAGTCTCTTCGCACTTCCTTTCTTCTTGTTTCTATTGCAGATCAAACTTGTGATTGGAGGTGTCAAATAAAGATGAAGTTCACTTCTATATATACCTTTCCATGTGGTCAAATAGGCCTTTCTAGGCCAACCTCTTCAGAATAAGCCAACTTTGTCATGGAGAGCTCTTTTGACTCTTTCGACATAAAAATAAATCTTCTTTCTTCATGTAAAATGCCCAGTTGGGTCTTATATACATGACAACGATTCTCTTGATTGATGACAAATAATATTTTGACTTGGAAAGCCATAGAAGCATGAAGAACATGCTTGACCTAATTAACTAGAGCATGCAACCCATGTTTATAAAGTAATAATTATTTTCTTCTTTTTCTTTTTACATCAAATATACAAAATCAAGAGTACATTAGTTATTATGAAGACCAGACCTAGTTACATCTTTCAACACTCCCTCTTAACTAGGAAGGTATTCATAACTGTACAAATGGTACAAGAATGACCTCAGGCTATAATGTTTTAAGAAGAATACCATAATTAGCATATACAATGCTAGGGATTTGAATACCAGGCTAACTGATAAGGTATTAACTTGTCAAGGGATCTAGGTACCAACTATGCTACCTACCAAGATACCAACTGAGATCTGGGTACCATCTAGGCTACTCGCCAAGGTACCAACCCAACAGAAGTCAAGGTATCATCTAGGCTTCCCGCCAAGATACCAACAGGGATCTAGGTATCATCTAGGTTACCTACGAAGGTACCACCTCATCAAACATAGGTATCACCTATGCTACCTGCCAAGACACCAACAGGGATCTAAGTACCATCTAGGCTATCTACCAAGGTACAAACCCAACAAACATCTAGGTATCATCTAGGCTACTTGCCAAAATACCAACATGGATCTAGGTACCATCTAGGCTACTTGCCAAAATAACAATCCAACAAACATCTAGGTATCATCTAGGCTTCCTGCTAAGATACAAACAACGATCTAGGTACCATCTAGGCTACCTACTAAGGTACAAACCCAACAAACATCTAGGTATCATTTAGACTACCTGCTAAGATACTAATAGGGATCTAGGTAACATCTAGGCTACCTGCCAAGGTACCAATATAGAGCTTAGCCAAAGCTCCCTCTGTTCATTTGGGAAAGTGAACTTGTTTATCAATGTCACACTATCTCGAGTTCTTCCTTTTGTGCCACATGTTCTTTAATGATAATGTCATCAACTCAATTTAAACATTATTCTGTCATCTGCATCCTTAGAACAGGTCCTTTCAGGCATCGAAACCATGTCCTATCAATATCAGTTCAATAATTTCAAGTCAATACTATAGCCTCTACTGTTTCTTGCGTCATCAGAGGTCAAAAATTGTTGCAGAGCTCAAATTCACATTGATCTAGAGATCTTCAGCCTGCATATATCAATCATCATGTTCCTCGAACGAACTAGTAAGCAAGATTCAAATATCTAATTCAATAGGGATTCTATATCTTCCATAGAAGTTGTCTTTTCTTCCTCTCTTCAAGAATCTATAACAAATGTTGACCAATATCAACAAGCTTATTTTATGATGATCTTTTACTGCTCCCTCTTTCCATCATGCTCATCATCTTTCACAAAGACAAAAACCTAAAGGATCCTTACACCACAAGGTTACTATTATCAATGAACAAATCCTAACATTATAGGTCTTATTTTAGTCTAAAAGGGTTACTTAATAAATATCTTAGCCTAATAAAGGCACCTGTTGAAATTTTTGAGTATTACCCATTAGAAATTTTATCTATATTCTCTAGTTTATTTCACCTACTTGTTTAATTACTAACAAGTTATTTAACCATATAAACACTGAAATAAACACAATATAGTCTCAACCATCTACAAAGCAACAACTGAAAGAATGAACAAACACACAAGGGACACCGTTATTTTTAAACAATTGTCCCTAGAAAAACCAAACTTGGAAAAACCGATGCAACGGTTCTAAGGGTTTTATTATTAAGAAACCTTCCATGAGTACACTGGGTGCCAAATTGGCTCACCTGATAGAGATAAAAAATCTGGGAGTAATACCTCTCTTCGAAAGTAGATATTCTGAAATTCCGCCCCACAAAACCCTCTCCAGCACAATCTGGAGCACTGCATCAGCCTTCATGGCCTCTGCGTCAGCCTAAAACTCTCTGTGTGAGCCCTCTGAGGCTTTTTGCAGCCTCTCTAGCCCTTTGCGTCACTTCTGCAGCTTATGCGTGGATGACGTAGGCCCATCCAGCCTCTACGCAATCATTGTTGGCCTCTATGTGGCTCCCTCTAGCTTTGCGTCTACCACTCTGCCTCTGCACTGGTCTTCCGGCACTATCTCTGCCTTTTTGCCTCATACTCACTGCGCCTCACTGCAACTCTGATCATTGGTTCGATTTCTCTTAGCAAACCCCACTCTAGAAAATCGAACTGATTGATCACTCTGGTGTATCTCCAACTGACCCTCAAGCCTCCTCTTATACTTTTTCTGTTGAGTCTTCAACGGCCAAGATTACATCTCTAATCAACGGAAAAGATTAGATTTAGATTGATCCATGTCATTTAGAACCTTCTAACCCAATTTTATATTAATACCCATTAATATTTTTATTTTCCTAAGTTTAGACTTAAGAACCCATTAAAAATATTAATTATTTTAATATCTCCTTCACCGGGTAGAATTTCACCAAACCATTTCTGGGTCTTGGAGATCCCATGTGCTTTAGCCTCTCCACCAATTTTCATGGCTAGAGAACATCTGATGCTATCCCAAATCAATACTCCCTCTTAGTGAGGAATGTGCTCTAGTAATACTCCACCACTAAGCATCACCCTGATTATACGACACCAGTACCTATGTTGATGCTAGGTCATCCTACCCAACATCCTCTACATTGTTGCATCCTGTAGTGCTGCCCATGGCCCTACCACTACCACTGCTACATCTCTATGGCAACTCCCTTTGCATCTGTGTTGTTGCTAGTCCTTCTTCCCAACACTGCATCTACAATGCAGTGCTCTCTCATCATGTTGCATCGTGCTGCCCATAACACTACCACTATTACTTCTACACTATAGCTCAGTTACTGAGAAGTAAGTAACTAATCCACCCAACTACTAACATCCTTGTCAGGCTAGAAACTCTCTCGATGCTTAAGCTCTCTCTGCCGCTATCATGTGCTCCCTTTGTTGTCTTTGCAGTGCTGCAACAACTCCGTGCTTGTCGCACCGCTGCAAACCTCTCTGTGCCATCCCACACTACTGCAACCTCTTTTGTGCCTCTCGCACTACTGCAACCCTCTCTGCGCTGCTAGGGACTATTTCACTCTAGCACTCTCTGTCGCTCTATCTACATCTGCTTCTACCAACATCCGTCATTATGCTAATGTCTCTTCTGGGCTCCCATAGCTGGATATGATCCAAGAGTTTGGGTACCTAAAGGATATTTCCCCTACACCTTCTATAGTCCTCCTAACTACAACTCAATGTCTCCCCACCTCTTCCCTAGAGGTACATGAGCACTCATGGCATAATCATCATCATCCTCTACCTCCTTCTTTTCCTTCGCCGGCGTTGCCTTGGAGTCAGACACCTCTCCCTTATTCTTCTTCCTCAGACACTGGGTTGTATAATGGCCCAGCTCCCCACAGTTGAAGCACTTTATCTTGGAAAGGTCCTTTTTCTTCCCCTTCCCCTGTTGCCCCGCAGATGCCAGATATGCATCCTCTTCCTCCTCTTTCTTGACCCAAACTACTTTGGTTCTACTTCCCATCTTGGTTAGCTCTCTGATACCTTGTTGGTGAAAAGTTTCCCACATTTCTTCCCAATCTGGAAGATGTTCTCTACCCAAAATGATTTGGACAAACATCTCCCACTCGGAGACTATGTTCAGGGAGGTCCTCACCATTAACTCTTGATCTAGCATGGCCCCTATGGAGGTTAGTTGGTCCTAAATCTCCTTCAATCTACTAAGGAAGTGATCTACCTTCTCCCCCTTCTCCATCTGATATGACCACAACTGACTCTCTAGTAGCATCTTCCTCTACACGGAAGTGCCCTAATACAATGTCATCAAGATGTCCCACATTTCTGTTGTTGTATTCTTCTTAGCAATATGTTGGACCACATGATCCTTGACCCCATCAAGGATTATGCATTTCACCTTGGCCATCACATCCTCATACTTTTCATTGTCAACTGGGTCGACTGAGATATCCATGGTTCTCAAGGCGAAGGGCTTGATGTGATGTGTATCTAGAACGGAGAGGATCCTGGCCTTCTAGATGACAAATTTGGACGCCTTGTCCAGCCTATCTTAATCCCTCATTCCATTCAAGGCCATCTCTCTGCTCTTCTTTTCGACTCCTCTGAGTCTCTACTTCCCTCCTGGAAGTTATTTGCTAGACTCCCTTTGAGTCTCGATTTCTCTCTTGGAAATCTGCCTGCCAACTGTCGAGTCACACCTCTTCGATCTCCTATGCTCTTGCAACACTGATCTGGATTTCTTGGAGAGAAATCCACCTAGGTAGTGACTCCCTCTACATTGGTTCTATCCCGTTAGGTATTGTTCTGCCTCAACAGCAACAACAACCCACCAGTTTCACTCTCTGCAATCTGCCCACAACTTCCTATGCCCCAGCAATTGAAGAACTGAGCCCCTAGGCTCTGCACAATCTTGGGAAGGCTGATTTTCTCCCTTGGCCAACTGAGTCAACCCTCCTGGTCTCTGCGTGGCACTTCGTGAGCCTCTTCTGCCTTCTTCTGCCTCTGCACTACCCTCTCTCTGGCTCGAACTAATGATGTAGACCCTCTGCATCAACCCTTGTTTGTTGCTTTACACCTAGGAACAACTTCTGTCACTTGGGACAATTGTTTCTGTTGCAAAGTCTATGATTCAACTGGCGCCTTCAGCTCTCCAGTGATATGCAACGCTCTGATGCCATGTTGAAATTTCTAACTATTACCCATTAGAAATTTTATCTGTATTCTCTAGTTTATTTTGCCTACTTGTTTAATTACTAACAAGTTATTTAACCATATAAACACTAAAATAAACACAATACAGTCTCAACCATCTACAGATCAACAACTAAAAGAAATGAACAAACACACAAGGGACACTATTATTTTTGGACAAGTGTCCCCGGAAAAATCCAACTTGGGAAAATCAATGCAGTAGTTCTGAGGGTTTTATTATTAAGCATCTTTTCTTGGGTACACTAGGTGCCAAACTGGCTCACCCGATAGAGATAAAAAATCTGGCAGTAATACCTCTATTTGAAAGAAGATATTCTGAAAGTATGCCCCACGAAACCCTCTCTAGCACAATCTGAAGCACTGCATCAGCCTAAAAACCCTCTGCGTCAACCCTCTGAGGCTCTGCACAACATCTAGCCCTCTGCGTCACTTCTGCAACCTCTGCATGGATGGTGCAGGCCCTTATGGCCTCTACACAGTCACTGTTGGCTTCTGTGTGGCTCCCTCTAGCTCTGCGTCCGCCTCTCTACGCTAGTCTTCCGACATAATCTTTGCCTCTCTGCCTCGTACTCACTGCCCCTCACTGCAACTCTGATCATTGGTTCAATTTCTCTTAGCAAACCCCGCTCTAGAAACTCGAACTGATTGATCACTCTGGTGTATCTCCAATTGACTCTCAAGCCTCCTCTTATACTTTTTCTGTCGAGCCTTCAATGACCGATATTACATCTCTAATCAACAACAACCCCGTTTTATATTAATACCCATTAATATTGTTATTTTCCTAATCTCCTTCACCGGGTAGAATTTCCCCAAACCATTTCTGGTTCTTGGAGATCTCATGTGATTTAGCCTCTCCACTAATTTTCATAGCTAGAGCACATCCAATGCTACCCTAAATCAACAACACCCAGTCTTATAGAGTGACAAGGTCAATTTTAAAAAGGTACCTACTATTTTCAGTAAAGAGATCTAAAGGACCTTTCTTCCTTGATAAAGAATGATTGTCCTTTACCAAACAATTTTTCAAAAAAAGAATTATTGTCCCATTTTTCTAATATGGTCAAACAAGACATAACAATGTAAACTTTGAAACGAGAACTATAAACTCAAAACGGGAAGTCTAGCCAAAAAAACATAAAAAAAACATAAAAAACAATGCTAAAAACGAAAAGTGTTGATTCCTGTTTGCAAGCTTTTGCGATCCATAATGAATTAAGCAAAGTTTTTCAGTAGAAATCACATAAGAGTAATTTTTGGCTGACACGTTTCGAACCAACAAGTGTGGTCCTGATGATGAGCCACACTTGTTGGTTTGAAACACGTCGGCCAAAAATTTCTCTTATGTGATTTCTACCAAAAGACTTTGCTTGAAAAATGTTGATGCTAGAATAACACTTTTTCTTTTTCTAGGGTAAATTTTCAACATGTTTTAAAAATGGCAGTGAAAACCAATTTTTTGTGCAAAAAACACCCTCAAAATGAAAAGTGTTCATGTTGGAATAACACTTTTTTTTCTAGGGTAAATTTTCAACATGTTTTAAAAATGGCAGTAAAAACCAATTTTTTGTGCAAAAATTGTGCAAAAAAACACCCTCAAAACGAAAAGTGTTGATGTTGGAATAACATTTTTTTTCCAAGGGTAAATTTTCAACATATTGAAATAATGGCCTAAAAGATTTTATCATGACTCCGAAAAACATTAATATTTA